>CAEMYA010000003.1:1861298-1887928 GCA_903131615.1 Diplodus sargus | reverse complement strand
AAAAAAAAAAAGAAAAACCCTGTTACAGTCTTTGAGGTGAGGAAACATTTATGGAGCCGGAGCAGCTCTCTGTTTGAGCCGTTAAATTGCGGCTCACACATCAATGCAATTAAACTCGTCGGAGGAATACTGACTTTCTGGTTGAATTCACAATGTTAATTAGCCGGTTGGGATTTTTCGAAATAAGTTATTGCTCTGCTTTATCTGGTGCTCTGGGTGAGTGATTCTCATAAAGACTAGAGCCTTTCTCTCTGCCTTCCTATCATAGGCAACGTGTGGGGTGAACTTGCAAAATAATTGCAAGGAAGTGTGTAACTAATGATTTCCACAAAGCTGCAGCGCATAATGTGCTGGTGTTTAAAATGCAAATTTCTCCTTGTTTATTCAGGGAGCATATTCAAATTCCAACTTATTTAACTTCACTTAAATTCCAACCTCGTGCTATTTCTCAACGTAGATTCAGTTTTCACTTGCAGTATTTACCAGCCTCCTCTTCGCCCTGCAGAGGTGTGCCAGCTGCTCTCATTGTCTGTGTTGATGACATGATATTACAATCTCTCTAAATGAGCTTTTAGATTGCAGTGGCACTTTAATATGTTGGATGGTTTGTAAATATCTACTTGATCCCCTCATTGTCAAGCAGCCAACAAAGCTATATTTTTTCTTTATATAGGTGTCACACGTTGTTTTATCTCAAATAGGGCTTCTCTAAAAATGAGTGCATTTAAAACCCGAGTGAAATGTTCGTAGGTGTGAACAACGCAGGCAGGTTCCCTTTAAAAACAGCTGAGGTTGTGGTGGCTGCACCAGCATCGCCAGTGACCTTTGGAGCTGCCACCAGTGGCCAGCTGTAATTCATCAACATCTAAACTTTCCCCTGCGCTCGGTCAAACGCATGTGGGAGAGCGCCCACTGACATTAAAACTCAATTAGCAAGGCCATTTTCTAAATAATACATTAGCAAAGTGCATTAGCTGCACATTGTCTGGTGCCCGGAGCACAGTTCTTGCTCTACATCTCAATATGTCAGGGATTCCACTGTCTGGGAGCTAATGTGTGGGAATGGGGGGCATTAGAATGCAGATGAGCTCCACTAATTAGACGGTTATTATTTAACACGGAGGAGGAAGTTCTTGTTGGCATGGGTTTTCAGTATTTTGATTGTCTATTAGTGGACTTCATTCCTGATCTCACCTCCTAAAAGTCTCATATTAATCTGAGATAGGACACATTACAGCCGGGGAAACGTTTTCTAAGTGGTTAATTATAGATAAATACTGTTTCATGGTGCAAAAGGCCTTCAGTTGTGTTGAATGAAGTGTTTTTTTCCAGACAGAAAAGAGCTGGCTGTGTAACCGCTGTATGATCAACACAGCAAAATGACCTGCGTTTGTTTTGTTATTTCACATTGGGACATCAGTGCAAGGAGGATTTGGATGAATGATGAGATCCAAAGGACACAAAGATACAGTGAATATCATCACCGAGGCCAGGAAAATTAAAAAGGAGCGTCAGTGACGTCACCAGCACCTTTCTGAAAGGTTGAGAGACTTTCACTCGGCCGGAGTAATCACACGATTCTTCCTCATTTAACTACAAAAACCTGAGTAAGGTGGCAGCAGGAAAATATCTTTGAAAATAATTGACTGTATTTAATGTCATAGTAAAGAAACACCTAAATATCACAATGTAAAAGTGTGTATTCTGTGTTTTCTAAACGTAGGAAAATAGACCACTGACAGAACCAGATGCCACCCACCCTGACCTGGACCTTTAACTGATCAATTACTATGAATTATGACGTTTTGACAAAGCATTTTCTAGCCTTTACAGAACTACAGGCCCAGACGATTCACCAGTCAAGGTGAATCACTCAGGTAACGCTGCTCGGCCAATCAGTGCGTTGCTTTGGGCATTGTGATTTATGTCAGACAGAAACACGCAGACGAGACGAGAGGAGAGACAGCAGTCGGAGAGAATAGACAGTGAAAATGGAGCTTTTAAACAATAATGGACTCTTACGTGTTCACTCTTCCCACCGGCAGTTCAAAATCAGTGTGACTCATATCTGACACTGTGGCGATTATTAAAAGCGGCAACGTGAAGCGCCACTACTTGACAGCACAGAGCGTACCCACTCAGATCTGAACTGAAGGCACAGGAAATAATATTTGATATGGCACTGAATCATAACGCTAAGTACAAAATTACGATGTTCTGGACCCGTGCTTGAGGATATTGTCTCTAACTGAACCTCCACTGAATTGCTCCACTTTCTGTAGTTTGTCAGTCATCTATCAAACATTCACTTGTTTACGTGACGTAACAGAAGTGCATATGTACCAGATTCAATGTGGACGGAGAGTTTCCAATGTGACACGATGCACAGACTTACAGGGGAGTCAGATTCTGCTGTTAGAACTCAGTGTTTCAGACATTCACGCTCCCCTCAGGATGAATGGTAATATTGGATGATCCTCTGACTTTAATTTTGCTCCACCAGGACACCATTTTAGTTTGACTGAGAGCTGAAGCTACGGGCAAAACATGTGGAAGGTAAACTAAGACTTTGTTTTCCATCACTCGATTTATGCATGACCCCGCTGTGGCCATAATCCCAACATTACTGACTGTGCTGTGGTTCAGACACTGCCGTGTTGGTAATATTATGAAGTCGAAGCTGCTCTAAAATGCATCCGCTTGTGGCGCAGTCATAATACCATATCCATAACTTTGAATTTGACGGTACAAAATCCAGGAATGCTACCGCCAAGCAGGGCTCCACCATCTGCCACAGCACAAACATAATGCAAGCAAATACTATAAATAGATTACAGGAGGCCTTATCCTTTATCCACACAACGAGATGCTCTCTGTATTTATTCAGAGGAGAGAAATGTGCTAATCTGGCTTTGTTTCACTTAGAGGCCTCATTTGTCATCCCATTGCTCCGTCTCTGGGTAATGACTCCCTGGCTCAAAAGCACACCAACTGTTAAAATAGTGCATTGTAATGCGCCGGGTCACCTGGGTCATTACCCTTCTCCAACCGTATTAAAGAATAAACAGATAAGAGGGAAGTGAAATTAATTGTCCTTCAGGAATCCCAAATAAAGGCCTTAACTCACACTCTCTGGCTTCAGCCCCGGCAGAAAACAGTTGCAATCATGAGCTTCAAAAGATAAATACATTTGCAAGTGATTACCGTTAAGCTGGTTCCTCGTCAACACCAACCAGGACATGAAGGTCCCTGCCAAGAACAATGAAAGCTTTGGGTTTTCGCATCCACAAAAAATATTGGAAGGCATTGTTGAGGGATAAACACCCTCAGCCAAAGTGGGTTGGATGTTTTCCTCGTGTTCCTGGCACAGCCTCCAGTTCCTGCAGCTGTCAGTGGTGTGGTTTTGCTAAGGCACTGTGAATCCCAGGCTGACTTTTTACTGGCTGTGGTCGTCTTTGTGATGACAACGCTGAGACTGATCTCCATCCGCCCACACTCATTAAGGTCTAGTATGCACGGTTCTATTGCTCCCTCACTCATCCTTGTTTTAAACTTCCTGGCTGCTTCTATAAAGTTTTTAACCACTTGTGGAGTCCTTGAACTGCTACAAAATAATTTAGACGTCCTGTCCTGGTTTTTACATCTACAGACATTATTAATGCAAATAAGCCATCTGCATCTCTGAACGCAGCACGAGCTTCTGCCGCTTCTACTTTATGTCACTCTGCACGCGCAGCCAGGGCTGGAACTATAAAAGATAGCAGATCGGGATAAACACTCACAATAATCATTAATATCTTCACAATATTGATTTGAACAAGCTGTGTAGCTCAATGATGTACACTGCCTGAGTCATTTATCATGGCTGAAGACATGGCGTGCACATTGGACCCAAGAATAGTTATGTTGGATTGGATGATTCCAAACTAAAGCACGACAGGGGGACGAGGTCACCACCATTTATTGATCCTTTATTTGTGTGGGAACACTTTATGAATACTTAATTAAAATCCTTTGATTGTTTTTAATAAAAAAACATGTGTCTTATCTGTGATGCAATGAAGCTATTTTTTTCTGAACAAAATGTCAAAGTGATTCCAGTATGTTTTAATGCAAATTGTGCTTTTGTTTGAACCTTTTAAGAATATATTCATGATTATACGGGTTAATATCGTGATTTATGACATTTTCGTATCTTCCCATGCTATACTCGCACCCATGACTCTACATAGGACCCAGACTTATGGGAAATATTACAGCTCTCCTCGTCTGGGATCTCAGTTAATTTTCAATTTCCAAGCAGTGTTATTGACCAAAATGTCTCTGACGCAGTTTGATAGACCTGCGACCAATCACAGCTACCAAACATGTGATATGGCGCAGAGCGATGCGATGCAGGTGGAGTGGTGCTTGTTCCGTTTTCAAGCTGCAAAAAGAAACCTTTCTGAGGTGGGAAATGGGAAATAACAGTTTGATGTGTGTTCTGTGAGCCTGATGTGTTGTGCTGGAACGACCTGCAGTCTGGACACAACTGAAAAGACCTACAATCAATCAGAGCAGAGAAATTAGTGACAGGCGGCTTTTCTACTCTGGACCGGTGACGCTACTCTGTCAGCCATCATATTAAACCTGCCCCATGTTGGATAGACGATTGTGATCGGCCAAAACAAAGCAAGTTACAGTGAAATGTGTGTGAATGTGAGAGGGACAAGAGGACTCTGCCAGAGCACAAATGAAGCATGAGCTTAGAGATTTGTCTGGTTATCAGGCTGCCGCTCTTCAGACCTGCCTTTTGTCATTTTAAAACAGGATTGAGACACTTGTTCAGGAAAAGGTACTCCGTGGAATGAAACCATAAAGTGAGACTACTTACTGTGCTCCGGGTTTTCCTGGTACTGAGAAAATGGCTTTGGCTAAAGGTTTGGTGCTGAATGTTCCAGGGCGCACAGAGAGCTTTAAAGATGGACGCCAGACTGGCAGTGGCGAGCAGTTTGGGTAGAAAGACGAAAGAGTGGATGTTGAATTTGAATAATTTTTGATTGCAGAGATAATGTTGCTGTGTAATTATACCAGATATTTGATTTATTAGGAAACTAAGACACACACAGACACACACACACACACACAGAGACACACACACTCCAGGTTATATCAGACAGAAGTCGATTAAGCTAACAAGCAACATGCCAATGAGTAATACATTAATTTATATATCATATATTTACTGAATTGTTTAATCTTAGCATGTTTTTATGCTCACAAAGTTGTCTGTGCAGAAATGCCCAGGATAATGACGCCTTTACAGTGAAATAAACATACATAAATGTCCTCTTAACGTTAAGTGAGCTGCTACACGTGACTATGATGACTTATTCGCTCCACACAAGTATGAGTCATCGTTTCACAAAGGCTATTTGTGACTAACGTTCAACCTCTCAGGAGAGTTACTGTAAGAAACCAAGTTTTTAGACCAGGAAAACAATATTTGTGGTGAGTTTTTATGCAACACCGTCTGCCACAACACAAACACTCTGCGGGATGGTCTGCTGTGGACCTGCGACCGATGCTCGATTTCTGGGGCTGATGCTGCTACCGATATTAGGAAGTTAAGAAGAAATCAGAGCCAATTTACACCTTTTCCGTGCAATGATCATTCAAATATGGTTGTCAAAGACTTGTGACAAAGAAATGGGATGAAGGGAAGATATTTAGACAGTTTAGCAATAAATGTTACCATGCACTGAAACCATCAACCTAATGGGGATTTGATAATTATAAATTACCCGGAGTATTATAATCTCTAAAAAAAGAATTTTCATATCAGGCAACATATGCATCTACTGATATATCTGTGCACGGCCAAATGATATATCTACAGAGATTTGGATTATGGTAGGTAATTATAGTGCTTTACAGTGAAGGTTAAGTCTTGCTTAAAGTTAAAAAGTTAAATGAAACTGGACACCAAACTGACATTTCACCCATTTTCTTATCCTCAATGAAATGTAGCTGTAGCCACTTGAGAAGAGCGCAGCCTAATGTTCCCTGTGTTTGTCTTTAGGAGTGTTGGATTAGTCCACTTCTGTGAAAAGGCTAATAAAATGTGCCAGCATCTGTGTAATCATACAATAAGTCACTTATTTATCATTTCAAAAGGAAAAATCTGGCTCCCTGTTGTTGTTCAACTAATAAACACTGAAACTTGTACAAGGTCAGAATATTGGTCAGAAGACATTCAGAAGAAATGAGTCATGTGTTGGTGTGGCAGAAACAAAACTCTACAATGGGTTTGTTTGCTCTGCTTATGTTCGTTCGCTTGTATTTAGAATTAACCACCAAATATATTGTTTTGCTTGCACAGAAAACATGACCAGTTGACCCAACTGAATCTTGATGTCATCTGTTAGGTTGATCATTTCCCTTTTTTCCTTCAGTTGGAGCGACAGGAGACTCTTTGGCATCTCATGTACCACTGTTTGCTTTCCTCTCCATTATATTGTTTAACATCCCCATTAAATACTTTCATGTTCTTTACACCCAGCTTATCCGTCTTCAAGGCCGGCCTTTCTGCAGCTTAAGGCAGGATCATAAGTCATTTGGCCAAGATAAAACTGCCATAGCTGATATTAATGTTTAACTCACCTCTTGGAAACGGCTGCAGATGAGGGTCCTCTGCACCTTTGCCCTCATTAACAGTCAGTGTCATTTACTGTAGGCTGAGAAGAAGCAGATGACGCGCCCCATGCATTGGTTTGACCAACTGAACTACGGCTGTGCAAATATTTATACTGGAAAATCTACACAGTATCACAGTATAACATCAAGTTAGTTAAACTTCAGGGAAACTGATTCACAATGACCTGTGCATCTGTGCACTGTCCATTTAGGATGCACAGGTCATTGTCAATCAGTTTCACCTGCTTTGGCACAAATGAAAGTGACAGGTGCCATGTTGCAATGGAGAGGCAGAACCAAGACAACCCCCCAAAAGGGAATCCTTCTTCACTTTACTTCTGCCAGTGTCCTTGTCACTACTGGTAGCATGAGGAAGTACCTGCAGCCCTATCAGGGTGCACAGGTTGTCCAGCTCCTCCAGGATGGCACAGCCATACATGTGGTCGCAATAAGGTTTGCTGTGTCTCCCAGCACAGTCTCAACAACATGGAGGAAATACCAGGAGATGGTCGGTGCACAAGGACAGCTGGAAATGGGGCAAAGAAGGGCATCAACCCAGCTGCAGGACCATTTGCTCTTTTGTGTGAGGATGCACTTGAGGAACACTGGCAGAGCCCTACAAAATGACCTCTGGCAGGCTACTGGTACCAGAATTGGCAGGTCTACCATTTGCCTTTCTCTTCACGGACGAGAGCAGGTTCACACCGAGCTCAGTGGTGGGTCAGTGATGGTCCGGGGAGGCATATTCTTGGAGGGTTGCACAGACCTCCTTGTCATATCCAACAGTGCCCTGAATGCTGTTAAGTACCGGGTTGAAATTCTGAGAGAGTTTGTCAGGCCTTACACTGGTGCAGTTGGCCCTGGGTTCCTCCTGGTGCCCGACCTCATGTGGCCAGGTTGTCTGGGTAGTTCCTCGTTGACGAAGGCATTGATTCCATTGTCTGGCCCTCTCGATCCCCTGACCTAAATCCAATTGAGAATCTATGGGATGTTATGTATTGGTGCATCAAACACTGCCAAGTACCACAGACTGTCCAGGAGCTCACTGATCCCATAGGACACCATCTGCAGAGTCATCAGGAGCAGGCCCAGATGTTATCCAGGGTGCATACAAGCATGGAGGGTCCATATGCACTACTGAGTCACATTATAGGTTGGATCAGCCTGTGATTTAAATGTTTTACTTTGATTTCCAGCGTGATTTTGAGTCCAGCCCTCAATAGGTTGATGATTTTCGTTTCCATTGACCACTGTTACGTCATTTTGTTCAGTAAATCTACGACTTGAGCAATTCGTTCATCACGATCTCGATATCACCATTTGACTGCCGACCCATTTGCATTGTAGGGATGAGCTGAACTGGCTATGCTCTTTATTTTGTGATTTTTAGCTGTAACTGTAACGTTTAAAGATACATACACTGTGGTCCGATGTATCTGTGTTTCTCCTTTGCTAATTTCATGCACTGCGTTGTTTTGCCAGGATCTTTGATAAACTAAATCTACCTGACAGTGAAATCTCACCGCTGGTTGGACTACAGCTAGTTTTGGGTAAACTCAAGTTGTTATTTCCTAACTTGACTTTAGTGAAAGTGTTGCTTGTGCATTAGGGGTAGACCCATATGGCTTGTTCACGGTCGATACAGTACAATTAATAATGAATCAAGGAGAATGAAAACCGACATTTGGAACCGATATTCATTTACAGTATAAAAGAAATTCTTTGTGTAAAAATGTTGAGGTGCTTTACTTGTATGCTTCCATTTTCTGCTATGTTATACCTTCCTCCACTACATTTATTTGTTGAATGTAGTTACTAGTTACTTTACAGCTTCAGATTATTCAGTGTTTATAGGCTATTGATTTATTAAAGTAGGCTGAATATCAGCTCTGGCCAATCATCTGTCTACCTCTAGTATCTATGGGTAAGAACAGGAGGGTCCTGATGGGCCTTGGTGGAGATATGCTTGCTACTGTGGAAAAGCTTGAGACAAGAGAATCACAACACCTGTCTTATGTTACCCCTTTATTAATTTTAGCATGGATTTTGCTCTCTTTTGCATCGCTATAGTGCTGCATGGTTTAACTGGACAGGTATATCATGCATGTAAGAGGCTGAGATTTCCTTTTGACCCCCAATAAGAGCATTTGTATTTTGTTCCTACAGAACAGCACTAGACTATTTCAAGACGCTGGATTGTATCAAGGCCTGAGCTGACCTCAGATGGAGAAGATAACTGTGCAGAGGAGCTCGGGTATAATTGCACCGAAAGCTGGCAGGAGCAGCAGAGTGTGGTGCATTTTCAGGCGCTGGATGGAAATGAGTAAAAATGAGTCATGTATGAGTGGGGCTACTCACTGTGTGCCACAAGAGCTGTCCAAGTGGCTTTTCAAAAGAGACATAATTGCTTTCCTTTTCAACTGAGCTCACACTGGTTACAAGAAAATGGCATACTGTGTTTGTGTGTGTGTGTGTGAGTGTGTGTGTATGTTTTAGAGATGCTCTTTTTATCAGAGCCGACATTGTCATGTTGAATGTGATTAACAGAGATCAGACAATAACCCCTGTTATTAAGTATTGACAATGACATTGCTTTCATGTCAGATGCTACTTTTTCTAATACAGCCTTTTCAATGGAATCTAAAGATATAGATTGGGGATGATGATAGTGTTTAGTCCAGTGAGAGCGACAGAAATAACTTCCATTGTGTTCCAGACCCTCACAAACACACGTTCAAGTTTAGAACAAACACTGTCGCTCTTAAGACGGATGCAAAGAGCTCTTTGACGAGGAACCATTTTGGTCCTTCAGCACTGAATCGTGTCAGGTGCTTTGTTTCAAAGCTTTTATCACACATCTGCTGGTTGTGAAATGAAAGGAGCCATTTTCACCTTTGCTACATTAGGTTGGGAGCTACATTAGTCACACATCTCAGGCTTTATGCGAATCCACGTGTGTGTGTGTGTGTGTGTTCTCTTGCTTGTAGAAGTTCCTGTTCGCTGTTGTCATATTTTTCAAAAGTGAGAAAGAGAGGAACACAACTCTGAACACAAGCCATCTGCTGTTGTGACACGGAACTGTGGTTCTTTGATTAATGCCGCATTTAAGGAAAAACGTGTCTTATAAGAACTTGGGTTTCAGTTTTGAAGAAAACCATTGTCTTGTTTGTGTGCGCTCCTCTCTTGCACCATACGTTATGTTTTTTAGAAGTTGAACTTTCAATTTCATGCTTTACTGTGGCGTTTTTGTAGCAGCCAGCCTCATGGTGATCGGGGCCTGAGTGCGACACACTGCCTGTTGCGGTCAGCTTGGTGTGTTGTTATGGATACATTGTGCATAATCCAACCAGCCAGTAGTTTGTAAAGCTGAGGTAAACACTTCTGGTTGTAAGGAGAAGAACACTTACTTTGAAATGTAGTGGAAAAACTACAAACAGTTTTTTGGACACGTACGCATTATAAACACATCTTTTTAAGTGGATGGTTGAAGGAATGAAAATGGGAGGTTGTGTTGTAAACAGGTATTTTAGTGAAGTATTCACTTTCATCATAGTATTGTCTTTTTCAGAATAATAAACACACTTTTTTGTGCATGGATACCTGCCATTTATGCAACAATGCTGTTTAAAAAGTTTTTCAGCAAGAAACACAAGAGATGTGTATGAAATCAGCCAACAGTTTTGTTGGTTCTGACTTTGTGTGGAGGAACTGGAAGTGAGCACACCTGTGATGTAGGCGATTCTTCCTTTACTGCACAAGAAAACAGAAAGTGATCACAAACATTTACTTGAAGATGAAGTTTTATCCAAACCACAGGAAGTCCATGATGCCAATTTTGACCCTGGACGTTTGTCTGTAAATTGTCACGGAAGCTTATCAGGTTACGCTGAAACTTTGTCAGCTTTGTTTTCTCCTTCAAAATATTTCATCTGACATATATTTTTAGCCAGAGCAACGGAAACAGAACCAGAGAAAATGCTGGGTTTGTGCTTTTGAAAGAAGCCATCCACATTCTTTTAAAAATGCACGGTTAGCCAGTGTAACTTCTCCAGTGTGTATGTTCGCCCTGCATTACCTTTATTAGTGGTTAGCATTACATTTTTATCAGTGAGCTGTGTACTCCACCCTCTGTAGGACCTCCCCTCTCCTCTGTGCCCTTTGTCTTTGTCCACTTGTTTTCTCTTCTGTTGTTGAATCTATAAACCATTTCATATGCTCAATGACTTTCACTGCTCTGATAGGCTGTGAGCTAATATTTGCCTAACGTTTTATTGGCAGTAGCAGGATGGAAACTGTAAGGTGGTGCGGTGGCATTGTCTTTCAAAAAAAAAAAAAAGGCCTCCGCCAACAATAAAATGTTAACTGCCGTACTGAGTGCCAACTGGAGGGATAATTGCATCAGCTAACACAGATACTGATATTGAACAGTGACATTGTGGTTATTGACCAGGTTGAATTTGGCAGAGGCTTTTAATATGCTGATGCAGAGAATATAATAGCTAGATCAAGTACATATTTGATGGCAGTTCCTCAGATAGACCTGTTGTTTATCAGCCATCTTGTGTATCTCTGACAGTGCAGTATCTTTTATTTTTATCAAAGCCTTACAGCACTTAGCAAATGACGGTCTGTATCTCTGGAACCTCTTAGGAGTTCTTAGGAAACATAGAGTCTGCAGGCAGATAGTTCTCTTTCCCTCATCACACAGAAGAACACTTGTTATACCGCTTTTGAATACGTCAGCAGAGAATTCTGCTCTGTGTGCAGCAGTGAACATGGAGAAGGAGAAGCAGGTGGTAATATACAAGAATATAAAACAATCAGGGACATTTTCTTTCAGGGAACCGTGTTCATTTTTCAACTAAACCAGATGTTATTGTGATGTTTTTACAGTCCAACCACGATTTAAAAAAGTTGTCATGCTGTGTAAAACTTGGATCAAACAAAATGTGTTCCTTTGCGAATCTGTTTGAGGTATACTTAATTAAGAACAGCATACAGGCGGAAGATGTTTTTACCTCATCCGCATCATTGAGTTTTGTAAATAATGCTTATACTGATTGTGATGCCAGCAACACATTTCAAACACGTTGGGACAGGAGCAACCACAGACTGGGAGAAGTGTGGAATGATCCAGAAACACCTGTCTGGAACATGCCACAGGTGAACAGGTTCACTGGTAACAGGTGATGGTATCATGGTTGGGAATGAAAGGAGCATCATTGAAAGTCGCTCACAAGCGTCCCAATCAGAGTTTCTAGCTTCTCAAAATGTGGCTGCGAGAAGGAAACATTTGACAAATCCCAGTGAGACTGAACTTTGCAAGACCACACCTGAACAAACCAAATCCCAGTCAAACAACCCTTAAAACCCTCCAACTCTCAACTAGCATCACAGTTTTAACACTAGTTGACAGTTCATGCACCTTCCTTCAGCTCTTACATATCAAATGTTAGCTTAAGTGCGTACATACCAAATGACAATTCAACCAGGACCCAAAATGTCAAAGACATTCAGAGATCACCTTCCAACAGACGTCAGTGACAATGTAAACCCTCTCAGTGCTGCAGCTTCACTCTTCACCTGCGTTTGTCATCTGCAGTTTTCAGCAAAACACATTTTTCTCTTGAAAATGTTTCCTTCTCTGAGTCTGTATGGCCAAATCTTAAAACTAAATTTGGGGATAGATGCAATGATTTATATATACAGTACTCAGTATGATACAACATTTTTGATATGTTTTTAGACATTACTATGACCTCTAATTGTTTAAGAAATTGTCTTATAGTGTCTTATAGTCTTGCTCTGGCAGACATTAAACCGACATCAGTGTCCGCTAATGATACGTGTGTTATTTTGGAATGAAACTCTTATTCATCAAGAGTGTCAGGAGGATCTTTAGATTTATCTTTGATGCATTGTCCATGTTTAATATCAGAGTACAGAAAATCTGAGAAAATAAATAAATAAATAAATGAATCATTCCTGACGTTCTGTGCTGGACTCCTCAGAGCACTGAATGTGTCTGGCCAGGAGATGGCAGTACCAACCATGACAGGCGCTCTGTGTTGTGTACCTGTGCTGCCCCACCCGACCGCTGCCGCTCACACATCTGTACAACACACAGCCATATTCCTCTGACCTGTCTGTGTGTCAGCTGCATTCCTCTTTATCCATCTCTGCTTTCATAACGCAGCCTGTGGAGGATATGGAAGAATGAGCAGGGTTTTTTTCTTCTACAGCATGAACTATGCGGGGACACTTGACACTTAAGCACTAGCCACTGATTAACCTGTGAGTAAGCTTTTACGACCTGCTCCAGCGAGGATGATGACAGACCTCTGGACAGTGAACTCCGCCTGCCGGCTATCAAAGACTGTAAACACTTAACCTGAACTAACACAAACTCAGGCTAATGTTTCACAAAGTCAAAGGAATTCCTCTTAAATCAGGCTGTTCCACAAAACAGGCCAGCAGGAGCGCTCGACATCGTTTTTAAATCTGCTCTGTTTGCCTCACAAACAAAGACATTTGAAGTATCTTTGAATTTGTAGACAAGCTCTGTGAATAACAACCAAGATAACAGGTAGATCTGATAGCTACTAATACTTCCGTCTTTGCTTTGTTTTACTCCTGGTGAGCACGAAACAAAGCAAATGACAGATACTATATCTGCACATAACATTAGTCAGTCCACACACCTCACACACACACAAAGAGCCGGAAAACAAAGAAAAACCAACAACACAACGAAACACTGACTCACTGCGTGTTTGACTAGTGTGAAAAGATGACATCAGCCCACACCCTCCATCTTCCCCTCTTTATCTGGGCCACAACCTAAAGGGTACTGGCCTTATTGCCCAGACAGTGTTCCCCTCACTGTTGTTCTAATACTAGTCAAACATTATTTTGAATGGCCAAACTCAATAGTGGCAGTGTTCAGCCTGGCAGTGTAAATATTAGCAGAGCACACAGAGAAGCAGGAGTTGCTATGTGTGCATCTGTGTGCTAAGTGTCGTCTCTCTGTCAGCTATGTCTACACAGCGCCGAGCAGCAACAATAAAGTTGGTGGAGACAAAAAGAAAGAGGAAGAAAAAACAAAGAGAAAGGAATTCGGCTCATTCTGGCCTGATGTGCTTCCTTGTTTGACAAAGACAGACACACTATTTTTCTGTTATTAGCTGCGTTGTAACCGCTGCACTCACATATTCTTGCCATTATCTGTGCTGCGTCTAGTTTGTTTCACGCAAATCCATGCAGCTGCTGGACATTTTATCTTCCCCGTGCAACCCTGTGCTAATAAGCTTAACAACGCAGAGAGAGCTAACGTCTCTGCTTTGCTGAACAAAAGTCCACGTATTCTTAGAAGTCACATGGTCGTCCAGATAAACAGCAGCAGGCCTTTTTAGATTAAAGCTCTCTCACGGCAGCTTCTGAACAACTGTCGAAGATTTTGTGCAACAAGTTCACTGACCATCAGTTCGTCATCGGTCAAGGCCTCTCTGATGACAGATCCTACGTAAGTTCTCTGGTAATTTGCCATGACGAGCGCTGAAACGGCTTTGTTTACACACCCCTGAGGAGAAGTTTGTTTAGCGGCAGGTCAAACAGCAGGTGTTAAAGGAAACGGTCTACCATGAATCATGACTGTCAATATTCTCTGTCGTCAGCTGTTTTTAAAAAAAGTCATTTTGGAAATCAGTGAACACAACTTGATCATAGAGCTGCTATACGACTCTATATTATATGATCAGTTATTAACTACGCACCTGATTCCATTGTGTGCAAACAAATTGTGTTTACCAACAGCATTTTATCAAACTGTATTCAAAGCTTATGTAGTAATAACTTTTACACAGGGGGGTTCTCCTCCTTAGTCTCATGATGATCCATGACTGTGACTGTTTTCACGCTACAGTTATCATGGCCAGAAGAATCGTGATCCTCAATATCATGATATTTATCCTGATAATCATCAAAATATGCTTTTATACTCACAATGGGCAAGTCGAGTGGAAAAACGCTGATTCCTGTTTGTGGTGACTGAAAATAAATCAGGAAATCAATACAGGACTGTAAGTTGTCACTCATGTGAGGATATTCACAGATAACTTCACTATGTCAGTTTCGCACTAGACTGCCATGCTGATTGGACAGATTAGTTCACATGGCTATTTGTAAGTCTGACTCAGTTAGCAACATGGTGGATGAAGATCTTCTGCAGGAAAGAACCAACTTTAAAGCAATATTGTGTTTTAAAATTGCAAAAGGAGAAATTGATAGGTTACTTCAGGTCCGGCTGTAGACTGCAGGGCACATTTAAAAATGCATGTTTTGGTCAGATCACCTTCCTCTGTTCCAAAGACATATTTTAGATTGTTTGGAAACAGTTTAGTTTGAAGTTTAGTTACATTTTTCAACATGTGAAATGTTCTGCTCAAAGCATAACTTGGTAGCTATTAACTTAGAAAAAAAATACTGCGGGATATTTATGAAAAACCTTTGTTATGTTATGTGTTTATTGAAATCATTAATGTTTTCCGAAGAATGTTTTGATTTTTTTTTACTCTCAGATCCTGTTTTCCATATTGACCTTACAGATCCTGGATCAGTTGAGCTAGAAAAAAGAGTTAACTGTTTGATTTGCAACAACTAAGATGAATATGATTTATTCTGTGACTACCTGACAGCTCTTCCACACCTGCTTCCATTCACATCATAGGAGAAATCAGTGTGTGAAACTCTGCTGTTCACTCTCCGTTGGAGGAAGCAGAAAGAGCAGCTGTGAGAATGTTTGCAGTTTCATCTCAGGAGAAATGGGCGGGAAGTACAAGCGTCTTCAGCTGGTTGAGAAGCATTCTCTTGAAATACTGTTTGTTCTGGGCACAGACACAAAACACCAATGTAAGTGACGGTCTAGGCAAGCAAATAAACAAACAGGCTAATATTGACTGTAGTTTTAGGTTTGTTGATTCGTGCCATATGTGCCTGCTGTTCATGCCAAACAAGTCAAACAAGATTTATCTCGTTTTGTGTGTATAATTTTTTTCCCATCACGATTTTCCAATTCTATCACGAAGCTCGAGTTGTGCCAATGTCTTTGTTGATTAATTCAATAATCAAATAAAAATGTTCTCAGGAAAATGATTAGATGTGTTGCTGAGCACTGCTAAGTGGGAGCTGATGCTGCTTTTCATATTCACGGGGAGTCGTGTCGATGTGATACAGCCCGAGGAGTTTAACAACCAGACACTGCTTATTAGGCCGCTCTCAGTTTGTACGTCAGAACTTACCTGATACACTTACTTTGCATTTATTTCGCCCTCGGGCTGCTGCAGAAGTGCCTACCCGGCCTCGTTCTTAGCCGTAGGGCTTCACCTGTCAATTCCTGTAGCTTCAGTTACAGCCCCGGGACTCGCACTGTAAACCTTCGCCGACACATCCCGTCTCTCACACATTTAGCAGTTCCAGCAGGTCATTTTCAGGAAAGCTATAACACTGGAGGACAGTACCAACACCATACAGTCTGACTGTCCTCCCTCCGCCTGTACATGTGAGCTGGGGTTGTGTGTTGTATGTGCATGCGTATGTGGTCTGCATCTCCAAAGAGAGAGCGGCAGACATTGAGGCACTGCCCTGGGCTCATTCTCATGCAGGCCCATGGTGTGGGGCTGAGGCGAGGAGATAATTGCTTCTCAGAGGAGTGGATGGCCTTGGAGCTTTCTTCATCTGCCGGTGCCAGCCACCAAGCTGTCCATCATATGGGCCTGATGACTGACATCCTCTGAGGAGAAACAAAGGCTATTAGCAGTGTATGTGCACAGCTGCTGCACAAGCATACAGAATTTACTTAAACTTAACTTGCTCGCATGCAAAGTGAGACACCGGCATCCGCGCCAGCAACACCGTCCTGGTGTTTTTCTCCACTTCTCTTCCCATTATCATCCTCCCTGCCCTCCTCCTCTTCCTGTGCTTTCTAATCTCACTTCACACCTGCTGTCTCTGACATACATGTTTCCCCTGAGAGAAGAGAGTGAAGCTTGAGTGAAGGGCTAAGGCTTGGTGTGGGAGGTGGAGAGGGGGAGACAGATTGAGCCTATTTTACACCAGCCCTCCCTGTGGCTCTAGTTTGGGCTTCAAAGATGAGGTGTATCCACCCACAGGGCAACTATGGAGCACGATAAAGCCAAAAGGAGGTGTGGTAATCGAAGTGGACATCACAGCGCTGTGGATTCCCCCAAATCCTTAAATGGGTTTAAATATACAGTATATCTTATGTTTGTCTAAATGTTGAGGTGACTGTCTGTCTGTCCTCGTGTTACCCTGAGATCTCTGATTTGTTAGTTGTGAAACAGCTTTATATACAAATGTCAAATTAAGCTAAGAGCGCACATGTGTGAGGTGTTAAAGCCTTCAGCAGGGTCGTTCTCCTCCTGGTTGACTGGCGTGACTTCGACGCTGGTTTGTATTTCAGGTCCCTCCACAGGGTGTGGAGCTCTAATGAGGGGGAAATTTGTGCTTGCTAAGCACGGCCAGATTTATGAGCCAGCAAGGCTCTCCAGCTCTGCACTGACAACGGATATAAATATAAGGACTCTTCAGGGAGACTGTATCACATGGGGAATTGGGAGCCTCCCAACATGGTCGTGTGTGAGGGGGCGGTTTCACAGGGACTGAGCACAAATGATGCATTTTACAAATCACGCTTGGTCCGTACCGGTATCATTTCACTGTTGCTTTATATGGACTGTATCGCCACAAGTCCGCCTGCTCTGTCTCCTCCACAATGAGGACCATGATCTCAAGTCATGGTGTGAAATGCAATATAAGGAACGTGGCTAATAAATACAATTCTATGTGGCATGTTTGTTTGATGTCAAATCCATTTATCAAATCAAATCCAATATGTTCAATCGATACAAAATGGCTGCCATTAAGAGAATTTTACATGCCGTGATTGAATAAAGAAAAACAGCACAAAATCCTCACTTGAATCATTCTTCTGAAAAACTCAGTTTATTTGTTATTGTGCAGGATAACAGCCAGCAGGGGGAGCACTCCACTGACTGCAAAAACACATCAGATTGTATGTAAGCTTATGAGGAAATTACCTGATTTCTCACTCGATTTATTACCTCATTGGACAGTTTTCTATTGAATTTATGGGCTCAATGCTGAGTTTTTAACATAGCATGATGTTCACTGTGTCTTTTAAGCTGCATTCTTTTTGTCCTGATTCAAGTTAGCAGGGTGCTAAACAGGATGCTAGCTGGCTCAGCGATCCAGGTATTTTCATAGTCTGGAAGTCAAACTTTTTTGGCTTCAGAACTGAGCCACTGAACAGCTCCGCGTCCAACACTGTGTCCACTAATAAAACGTCTTTACATAGACACTATTCCAAATTCTTTCCTTATTTACGCGCCACGACCGATGTTGATCATGTCATCAATTCATCTGTTCACAAGGGTCTTACATGTTCATCCAAGCTGAGATGAGGTGATAAAAACCCGGTGTACTGCAGAGTCGGCTGACCCGGTAAATTCAATGTACATATTCCCATTGCACACAAAATCAGAAATACTTTATAATTACTTTTATGTAATTGTGACTGTTATCATACTATTTACAGAAGTCCGATCTGAGTGGGTTTAAGTGGGAATTTTGACGAGTGGAAAAGTGGTATTAGAGACATTAAAGTCAGTTCATTTATCTATTGAAGCTGAAACTCCTTGATTCCATTAGAGATCAATGATTCCTAGGTAATCGTAGTCCAGTCGTCTGCACACTATCCTGTCTTGTAATAGAACCAACTTTTTATTCTGCATTTTATTTTCTTTGCTGTATGTTTAGCTGCATGCCAAGTAGATGATTTGTTGTACACAAAGTATTAATAAATGATATTTGTTTATAATCCAACAGTGTCACAGTAACTTTGGATGGTCCGCAGACATCGCTGAGGACAGATGTCACTAGAGTTACAATGTGTCCTCCTGTAGAAATGCTCCCAACAGTCCCAATTTGAAAAAAGGAAAATGCTTGTAAAGTGGTGCTTGGTGTGATTAGGTTGCTGTGCTTCTTAGAGACTTCATGATAATGGTCCTTTTCCCACATGACTTGTAATAGTATTCACAGTCTCATGAGAGTTTGAGTGTGCTTATGGAAAGTGCATTTCTGCTACTTACGTAAAGCAATCACACTTTGGGTGTCGAGTTTCCTTCCTTGTTTGTGGAGATGTGGGTGGTGTTCGTACTGGACGAGTATTTCAGATGTTATTAGTGGTTTCAACAGGAAGAGGGTGATTTAGTGCGCCTGGATGTTTCTTTCTCGTTTCAGCGTTTCCCTGTTCTTGCTTTCAATGACCTTATTCTTTCCTGGAATGGCATTTTGCGAACATGGTGTTACTCTCCCTGGGACTCTGCTCTTATCCTTTTGTTTCCTTTGGATGTTTAGTCTGATATTTAAGGTGAAACAGCATAGGAGCATATTTCCTCTGCAAATTAGGGCACATCATGAAAATGTCAGTGGTTGCAGTTGATTGAGTGTACGGCTTTCCCTTTCAGCTGTCTTGACGTACTCTTGACACTGTCCCCTTGTTTGGATAGACTTAAACCCAGCCATTTAAAAACTATTTAGTTTTCCATGTGCTCTGAATTTGCAGTTTTGTCAGTCAGTCCTGACCTTTTCTTAGCCTCCGTACCTCAGTGTTCTTCACGTAGCAGTGAAAACAAAAGGTGATGGAAAGTCATCATGGATGTTTGAAAAAATAAAATTGTGGGAATTCGACACTTTCACCCCGCCTGCAACTTTAGGGAATTAAGGAATTCTGAAATAATCATCAATCATGCACAGATTTGAAGCTTAAATTGGCAAAATTGCTTCCCTCAGGTTCTCATAGCTTTGAGTCCAGACGCATGTTCAGCCAAAAGCTTTTTCTATTTTCTCCTCAACTGATGCTGCTGAAGGTTTGTCTGGAAAAACCATTAAGATTAAACGTTTTTGAAATTACTCATACCCATTGAGACAGATTTGACTCATCATGAATTCTCAATAAACAAAAAACATCTGCATTTATTTTTGAGCGTTCGGCAGGTCTAATGTAACGTTCAATAAAGAGATGTAATATAAAGTGACATAACAATTCCAATCCAGCTTTTTATCACGAAAACACTTTAATGGTTTTTTACAGGCTTCTGTTTATAAACGTTTAAATTGTCAGATGAACAGTGTTGATATGAGCATTTATTAGAATTATATAGTATAATATATTAAGTATGATTTAAGTATTTCAGTGCTTATTCTATTTTTGTAGCTGTTAGATTTGTTGGGCGTGATATTTCAACGGGAGCTGCAAAGATTGTTTATATTTGATAATAAATGGGACGTGACAGCTCCAGATCTGACAGGTTCTCAGGTCAT
Source organism: Diplodus sargus (assembly GCA_903131615.1). Lineage (NCBI taxonomy): Eukaryota > Metazoa > Chordata > Actinopteri > Spariformes > Sparidae > Diplodus > Diplodus sargus. The sequence continues at coordinate 1,867,834 of CAEMYA010000003.1, read as the reverse complement.
TGAGAGAAACTGAGAGGAGAACTGTTATTTAGATCTGAGGGCACAGGTGCACATTCGAGGCTCGGAGTCTTAAAAGCAGACACTTGAGTCGATCTGAGCAGGAAGCTGGAACAATAGAACAGCCCCTCGTATTTTTATCCTGCCCTCTTCAGCCAGGACAGAGCCATTAAGGAGCACTCTGGCTGTCAGCTGGATGGAGTTTTCCTCCCTGCTTCTCTCTGACAGGCGAAAGATTTGTTCTCTTGCTGAGAGAATTGGTTTGAGTCTTATGGTTCTATTGTCCCCAAGATGACAGCTCTCCTAACAGCTCTGCTTTAGCCCACACCTCCAACACCCACTGTCATCAGAGGCACAACGCTGCAGGCGGAGTGCAGCTCGATGTCAGCTGAGGGCAGCACCGTCAGTCCAAAATCTACACAATACAAACAATGTCAGCTGCAGAGTATATATTATATACAATACATCTTTCTGGCTTGCCATCGTTCTTTCAGAACAGAGTCTGTACCGCCTGTTTTCGTAGATTTACTATGAGAGTAGTGACACAACGAGTCTGGCACCTTGTTAAAAGGCAGATAATATTTTTTCCTTCATTTGAATCATTTTTTTAATGAGTACAGTCCTGCTATTATGTAGCCGCTACAGGTGTCATGATTTCAATTCGCAACAGAAGAGCGATCAAATGTGCTTTCAATTCGATCGTCAAAATCAAAAGTGGGTCTGCAATTCCCCCAGTACTGGTTTTCCCTCCGCCTATTTACGCGTACCACACTCTGCACCCAGATTATCCACCATTTAACTGGCAAGATGGACTTGGACACGTCCTAAACGTATTCGTGCTTTAGACCGGGCACTATAGACTGTCTGAATAAAGCCCATCGTCTCTGGAATCTGTCAATTGCGTATTTCCCAGTCAGTTGGTCAATGAGCAGCTGGCTAACAAACCTGACCAGTTTAAAGTCTCTACTGACTGTCAGATCAGTGGTGCAGTTAGTGTCCAGCATTCAAACTTGATTTCCTGATTTGATTTGATTTGTCAGGATCTGTGGTCAAACCTGGAGCCTATGTTTGAGTCGTTCTTCTTGTTGTGGTCTGAATGAACTTTGTTTGATTTTCTTGCTTTTACTGGTTTTTTTTTAGATGCTATTTGCTTTAATGTTGGGTGATGATGGGTTTTTTAAAGAAGCTGTCCACTATAAGTATACTGCACATTTGACCTCTCACCCACCTGACTGATGAAGACATCTGTTCTGACTTTTCCCAACTTATATAAAAAAACACTTTTTTCTCCAACATTCAGCAGCATCGCGCTGCTCTAAATAATTACTGCAAAGCAAAAAAATATGTATCGATCAACATCATCTACATAACTGAATCAGACAGATTCTGGTGTAACTCATCTCAAATATTACAGCACTAGTTACTCCATATGTTGTACTAATTAAATCCAACAATCCATGATATGTCATGAGCTCATCCTGTGTTTTACAGGTGAGAAAGCACGTCAGTATCAACGCAAAGAGGAGGCAATAAAAGTGTCTTCTAGTCGCTCTCGGCTCCATGGGGAGCTCGGAGGATAGCAGGCATCCAAATATCTGTGGATTATAGGATATCCCTCTCCTAAAACCAGTGCCTGCTTGGAGGAGAGAGCTGACAGGGAGTGTGAGAAATTGATTTGTCACTGTAAAATTATCCCTTCCCCGGGAGAAGAAGTGCATATTGCTGTTAGTGGGGGGCAGGTCAGGTTAACACGCCGACCAAAGTGCATCTAAGCTTTAATATGAGTGTGAAAACATCAGTGGAGGAGAGTCAGAGGGAATACATTAGAAGGTGTGTGTGTGTGTGTGTGTGTGTGTGTCTGTGTGTGTGTGTCTCATGAATTTTGTAGTTATGCACTGTATGTGTCACTTTTGATCATGGAATTTAGATTTGCCTCCATTTCCTTTAACCCGACCTCTCCGGCTGTATTTGGTGAATTTCTATTTTTCCATTTTGTCCCAGCCGCTCAGATGCTGTCGTACTTTCTCTTCCCTTTGTCAACATCAGGGTCTGATTTAAATATATTTTATGAAATAAGAAAATAATTCTGTACATGTATCTTAACAAAGAATTAAAAAACAACCTGTGATATGAAAGGTGACGTTTTAGAGACATTATGTCTTGTCTGAGCAGTTCCACTGAGCACAACTGAGTGCTGAAATCTCTTTATTAATTTTTCTGTCCATGTTTTCTGTTTGGTTCAGTAAAAACACCTAACAGTTACATCCCTTGTTGTGCTGCTCCCAAGTGGAAAAATCAAGTCAACTCATGTGGTTTATTTTAAGTTTTTTTTAATGCTTTTACGCAGCTTCATAGCTTTTACATGAGTGAATGTTGAGCAGCTCGGTGTGCTATTGAATGTTAGTGTTTAAGTTTTCATGAGGGAGCTGACCACCTTATTCCTCGTCCCCATGACACCCTGTGAAAACCACGGCACGACATCGGGTACATCCTGTCACTGAACTGACTGTTTTCCCATGGCAGCTTCATGTGTCATTCATCATTCAAGATCTAGTTTTGCCACTTTATCAAGTGAATACTACCAACGCTATTAGCATTTCTGAGCCCACTTAGCTAATATTTCTGAAGCATCTGAAGTGTCACCAGTGCCTCAGATACTTAAAACTAGTTCCACCAAACACTGGAAGTTCAGCTAAAGTAACCTCCTCAGTGACCCTCCGAGGATAATGTGTGGATATATATGTTGGTTTGAGTGTTTATGTTTGAAGCATGTGAGTAGTTCCTTAGCTGCAAGTCAGGTTGCACATCAAATCATACATTTGTATTTACCTTTTGAATGCTCAGTTAACACTCGAAAAGAATAAAGATATTGTGTAATCAAAACACAAGGTGTGTTCACAAACCGTAACTGACAAATCCTACATAGTCTGCCTTTAACAAAAACAAACAGAGAATGCCTCCTGAAATTCATAGTGCTGTTTAAAAATGCATTATCAGAGCCGCTCACACTGCAGACACCACAAAAGAGGAGAAGCTACAGATCAGACCACCACAACTATAGATTCTGTATCCAGCTACAAGTCCAGGCAGAAGCCCTTGTTGCTCATAAAGAACATTTTCCTGCAGGTGTAAAAGGAAGGTGAGACAAAGATATGAGCAATAAAGACAGGTGGAGTTAGTCTGGTGAAACTCGACAGCTCCTGCCTTGTTAATTATGTAGTTTGCACCAGCTCTCTGTTCCGCTGTGTCATGTCAGAACGGCTGTAACCACAGGTTACAAAGCAGGGACGGCCCCTCTCCTCGCTGTCACAGCCCACCTCTTCCTGCCCTCCTGATCCTTTATTCTCTGCCCAGGAGGAACAAACCAAAGGGGCTTTCTCACCCCCTGTGTAACACGAGGGCACTTCTTATTGACCTAAATTGTGAAATTTGCAGAAATGTCACTTTCGAGTAGTATTTGCAGAAGCAGCAAACAAAAAGTCTTTTTTATCCTGACAGTTTGATAAACTTACTTCTGCCAAAAGCTTTCTGGTAATGTTTTCAATAAATTCAATGTCATCTATCTCAAAAAGTTATACAATAAACACAACTTTAACTGGCGCTCTTAAGTGCCCCTTAATGTGGTTACATTCGAGGTTGATTACACAACGTTGGTTTCCTCTGTTTTTCAGGTCGTCATGGTGATAACTTGATGAAAGACATGTTTTACAATCCTTAAACAAACTGGTCACCTCCCATTTTGGTCTGTAAATTCTTCTCACCTGTCCTGTCTTCACTACCCAGATTAGATTGCCTTCGGGAGATCAAGCCTGGACTTGCCACAAGGGTTGGGTATCGAGAACCAGCTCTGAGTTGGAACTGGTCCGAATATTATAAGGGATTAGTTACGCATACCTGAACGTCCTTTTTATTGATTCTGATGTGTTGGACCCAGTGGTTTGGGTGTGTAGTGTTCAGAACTCTGTGTGGAATATAACCAACTTTGAAAGTGTGGTTTCAATAACTAAAATATTTGACTGACTGATATAGATGCACAACTCCTTCAGTAAAGCCTTTAAGAATATAAAACAGGACAACAGGATACAAATCCAAGTTATATTAATCCATGTTTGTAAAGTTAATGTCAGTTATATGAAGTATGTAACTGCCAAGAAGAATTTCCTGACGAGGTTATAAAATCAACTCTTTCCTCTACAAAATGATTTTGATGACCACGCCGTGAAAACTGTCTAACAGTATTACTGAGCGTTAATCTCAGAGGACGACAACATTCCCAACAAACTGCAAGAACAAGCTCATCAGTTTGTGGAAACGTTATTTATTCAAGTGATTCAGCATCCTATTTCCCTCGAGCAATGACTAATGAGATCTGTTTCTGTTCTGAAACTCCACTACACCTGGCATTAACATGCATCCTTGGTGATCAGACGATGTTTAAGTAGAGCAGAAACACGTAGAAACTGGGTGCAATCATACAAAACTAGCCGCATTAGCCTTAGATGTGCTTTGCGTTTAGTGCCAAAGTGAGTGGTAACATGCTAGCCCACTTATTTCAGATGCAGAACATTTCAAACATTACACCTGATGAATATCAGCACAGTAGCATAGCATAGTGAGCACGTTGTCATTAGCATTTAGCTTCAGCCTTACAGAGCTACTACAGCTGCAGACTCTTAGTTTCTCATCATCTTTCAAATTGTTGGTGAGTTAACTGAGTCATCACTCCGATCAGCAGATATATTGAGAAGCAATCGATCCTTTAAGTCACTTTATAAACATTTGATGGCTGCAGCTTCTAACTGCTGACTCATTTATTTCTCTTATCTTTAATCTGTTGTCCGTGGTCAGGTGAGAAGTTAGCAACCCAACTGGCCATTCAGTGACTCCGCTTAACAGATATGTGGCAGAAATGCTCAATTAATCTTTTTTATTGTTCAATTTAAGGGGCTTCATGGACATGAAGGTTTCACGTTGTTGCCAAAGCATCAAAATACAGTTTTTCCAAATATTTGAACTGAACACAATAACAGTGGCTGTTCGACGTCCACATGATATGTCTTAAAACCTGTTTTTTGGACTTCATAGAAAACAAAAATGTTGCACCAAATCTTGCATCTATTTCAAAGCAGCGTGCCCCCACACTCCCACATAGCTCGCTCTTTTCAAAGGATCAGACACCACTTCTCACTTTGAGTGAGATGAGGCCGCCACCCTCCACCGTTCACCTCTGCATACGAGCATCATTTCTTTGCTGCCTGCAGCCTAAACCATTGCCAAACCAAATGGGTGCGAAGATGTCTGGAATGTGTCTCGCTGTTGTCAAATGTTGGGCAGGGATGCAAATGAATGGCTGCCCTTGGGTATGCGCCTCTCACACAGAGATAACCATCAGCACTCATTCCCTTCTCCTCGTGTTTTCTTTGCTATGATCACACACAGGCTGCTTTGCCACTTGGTAGCTGAGGATACAACAATAATGGCTGCCTTTATCAGATGGATGATTACTTGACCCTGAACGAAGCAGACCACACACTCTGACACAGGTAAACACACACACACACACACACACACACACACACACACACACACACACACACACATGAATACACCTGCTGATGGTGGAAACACATAATAATTGAAAACTTTGTCCTTCCATTTGAATGGTTCGATCAGCAAGAAGCTGCTATGCTGCATCTTAACTAGCCATCAGCGTCGCATTTAGCAGACAGTCGAGTGAGCCTGTTCAGTCTTCTGTTCAAGGACACTGGCAGGACTCGTGGCTGCTGCTGGTCTCACACTCTATTATCTGTGTTGATATGAAAGCTTTGTTTCATATTTGTGCTGTGTGACCTTATTACACAAATGTGCTTTAAGAAGGGCATATTTCTATCATAAGTACGATAAATTATCCTCAAGTGGCAGGTTTTTATTTGCTTTTAGTTCTTTTTGCTTGTTCTAAGTCTATTTGTGATGTAAAGGTTTCTTAAAGATTGTAAAGACAAAATTGTCTTTATAAGGAAAATATCGGCATTTGTTGTTTTTTCTATGCATCACATTCAAAGCTTCTTCTGAGGTCTTCAGATAAAGCTTCAATGTCTGTTAAAAAAAATGGAAATCAAACTAAATCTTGAATTTGAATGGACCAATTAATTGCATTAAATAACTTAAGTCTTTTTAAATTATTATTATTACTAAATCAGTTTGTATGCAATAAGTGGGAGAGCAAACTGTTTTTTGACCACCACAAAAATGTTGTTTTTTAAAGGAAACATGCAACAAATCTGCATTAAAGCAGATAAAACATTGAAAAAAAGAGTGTGAAACAACATGAAACAATCCAACACTAATATAACGGGTTTAAAGAGAGAAGACCTGCAGAGCATTTGCGGCATTTGAACGTGGATTTAGAATTCGAACGTCAGCGTTATGAATGAAGATCAAACCACTGTGTCTGATGCAGCCCTGATAGCAGTGGCTACGAGAACATTTAGACTAAAATAGCCCCGTTGTTGTTGCTGTTATTGGCACCACAAAACCTT
>CAEMYA010000003.1:1799961-1861175 GCA_903131615.1 Diplodus sargus | reverse complement strand
TGTGGGTGCACTCAAACAACAACCTGAACATCTTTAGAGAATGTGAGGGCAGGGAAACCAAGAACAGAGAAGCCACAGTGGAATTTAAAAACAAGGAGATGCTGTGAACAAAGAAAACAAAGATCTGACATATCGCACTGACATGATGTAATGCTTCAATATCCAAATTAGATTTCAAAAGTTCACATGCATTTCTTTTCAATAACTTCCAGGTGATGTGACCCGTAAACAAAAAAAAAAAACATGATTCTGTCTGAATTCTATCTATCTGATTCTATCAGAATCATTTCTGTAATATCAACCTCAGCCTGTCAGTGGCAGAAACAAGCCAGTGTACATAATCTTGACGGTTGGACTCAACAGTGGATTATGTTGCAGCCATTTGCAGCCAGCGATCAGCTGGAAGACATGGCCGAGGTTTAAAAACACCACGACTACCCTGCAGAGCATGCAGTAGTCATTTCTGTCTGCCCTCTCCTCTGATCTCTAATATATAAGAAATTAAAAGACTAAATACGTGTAAAAAAAATATTGTTGGCAGTTGGACATTTGCCTTAAATGAACAATTCAAGCCTTCCCCTTCTCAGCAGGCATAGCTGCCCAGACATGGCAGACTTATTGGACTGTTAGTGGCCAGTCAGTAGTCATTAATTACAAGGCAAACTGAGCAGACACTTGCTGATTGGAATGAGGAGCCCTTGTAAAGGACACGGCTACAAAGTTCCCTGAGAGCTCAGGCATCCATTACTTAGTTGAATGAATTGACAAAAATGTAGTGAGCAGAAAAGTGGATGTGGTCGGCTGGATTACAGAAGTATTCTTTTTCATTAGTGCAGTAAGATTGGACAACATATATGTAATACATTTGTTAAAGTTATATAGTTAATATTTTGATGTTGTCTGACTAGAAGAGGCTTAACTTTCTAACCATGTGATCAGAACCTGGTTCTCTGTGGTGGTTTTACATGGATTATTATAATAGACGCCACATTTCCGTGCTGTTGGGACATCTGCAGTTCAGCCTCTGTGACCGGAGCCTGAGACATGGAATAAATAAAGGTTTGATATTCAGCACTATTGTTGGAGGACACTGAGAATTTCTTCTTTCACAGGTCCCCACTTCAATATTTGTTATCAAGTCAAGTTAGAGCTGATGCACGTTTTTTTGGAAGTGAGTTTTATGTGCAGACAGTGACAGGAAGTGTCACATTTGATGGCAGTACTGTGAAAACTACCAGTTCACCTCCAATAATGTTGGTTGATCGCTCAGAAAACAACACTTCAATGACCGAAATGAGCTCAAGGTAGCAATAAACATCATGTCACCACAGCATTGTGTGAGTGCAGAAACCTTCCTTCAGGCCTCTGTGTGTACCTGCATCCAGCTCTCATGATTCTGGGACAACAAGGATCACTGAGACTTTTGTAAACATTGTTTACACAGCGGCTGAGAACAGCCAAGCCCTGAATTCAGAACACTTCAACCACAACCATATCTGAGTCAGCACAGTGCAGAGTCATTATCCTGGCATGTTGACACCCATGACTTTGTTTGGGAATGTGAACTCCCCAAGATAACTTTAAATAAGCACCATCCAGTAGAATCCAGCGACAATGGAAATATAATCAGAGCGACAACAAATGCATTCGTACAGGATATTGCATATTAATGTGAGAGTGCTCATGTTGTTTATTTAGTTCATGTGCTTTAAAGGTCCAGTCAGTAAGAAAGTCGGGTCCTAAAGTCTCATTCAACTCATCAAATACTGATGCTTTGGGTTGTTTTGGCCGGGCCGGCCACTGACCCAAGGCGTCAGTACTTGATGAGTTGTGAATGTGACCCAACAATCAATTATCTTACAAACTGGCTCTTTATCATGAGGAACAGAGACAAATCTTACATTCATTTAAAAGATATAATTAAAATTAACCAGGATCTAAAAAAAAAAATGATGGTGACTCGACTAGAATCTGTAGGAAAGAAGTCAGCTGGGAGTGTTTTAATGTCCGACCACATGGCCTCCAGCTGGTGCTTATGATAAACTCTACTTAACCACATTTCCACTTGTGCATATTGGCAATGTCGGCTCTGATAGAGTAAAAGAATATGTGGTAATACATTTGTGTTGAATTATGCAAAACACTACTCGGTCACAACCAAATGCAAAAATAGTTGTCCAAATTACATGAGCACACAGATGTTTTGTTGATTCCTATATGCAGAAACATGAATTATTCACGCTTGTTCACAAGAAAATGTAAATCATAGTGCACGTTATACTAGATTTTATGATATTGATGTAATCCCTTCACTTCTTCGCCCTGTATCTAATCCCTTCTTCCACTCCTCTGGCCTAAAGCTCGCCTCCCCGAGCTCATCACAGCTTGTCACATCATTTTGGGTTCACTTCATTCGGGGGCTGGCAGCAGGAGACCTCCGCAGGTTCTAAAAACAGATGTGACAGGCCTATTAAAATGAGTGATCTCCACTGCCCAGCTCTCCTCTGCCGCTGTAGCTAGAATGGGTACTAAGCTGTCTTCCCCAGGGCACGGACAGGAGCAGCAGGGCGCAAAAGGCCTGGAAGATAAGGTGACAGTGGCACATAGCTGGCATTGTAGCAGCTCCCAGAATTATCTCCTGATGAGCTTTTAAATTTTAAGGGAGGGCGGTGGAACCTGAGCTCTCATGCCTCCAGGCTGTCAGGCCTCAGGTTAGAGATAAACATGGAAAAAGAGGGTTCGCATACACAAACACTGAGACTGAATAATCAAAAAATGCAGGTTTATACATTTTTAATAAAGTCTACATTTAGTGGTTTAACTGAAATAACTGTATATTAAATGTTTGGAATAACATTTGACATAAAAATGTCCATTATTCTATAAAGTTTTCTATTTTTCTGTTTCTATTCTATTTTAGCATTATTTCAGCCCAGAATTTACATTTACATTTACATTGACATTTACATTTACATTTACATTTAGGGCATTTTGAAGACGCTTTTGTCCAAAGCGACTTACAGTAAGTACATTCGTCACAAGAGAGAAACCACAATATATCACAGTCGATAGAGTAAAAAGAAAAACAGAAACAATTGTCAAGCCCTCATCTGAGGATCCCGGCTGCTGTTTATCAAGGACAAATACATGATATCTAATACAATGAGAATGAGGAAGGCGGTGAAATCTCAAGAAAAGCCATTTATATTCCTTTGGTGTGTTACTGTAGGAGCTTCTGGCTTCCCGACCTCTGTCAAATCTCGGATAAAAACAAATCAAAGTGTTTCTAACATTCCTCTTCAACACCTTGGTCCATGTTTGAATTGTAAATTTGTTGGCACGAGGTGAAGTGCGAGCTGCTGTTCCAGAATTATCTATTCTGTTGGAAGAGCTGCCAAAATGTGTGAGAGGGTCTTCCTCTGAGGGCCGCTGCTCTGAGCTGCTGTCTCCTGCAATCCGCCCTGATCAATGGCTCGCCCTGTGATGAGCCAACTCCCTCACTGACGGAGGGGCGAAGGGAGCAAGGTGAGGAGAGGAGCAGTTTTTACCCACCAACATTAACATCAGATCAAAAGGATTAGGTTCACAAGTCACGATTTCTCATTCGTCAGCTCTGCGGGGTCACTGGCTTTTGTTCATGTGTATGTTTATGCAGGCGGGTGCCACATATGAACACCTGCGATACACTTTCTTCCATGCAGTGTTTGCGTGAGCAGCCAAAGCATAAACCTGTGCTGTTGTAGCTCTACCCACCATGTTGTGTTGCACAGTTTAAACAGGCATGACTGAGTTTGTATTTATCCAAAATAATTGATTTATTCTTCAGGGTTGGAAACTATCATTTGGTGTCCACCAGCCACAGTTGCAGTCTGTTTCCAACCTGGATACTCTTCATATTTATCATAGTTTATCATTTAAAAACTCTGAGAGATCACTGTAATAATCAGGAATCATCGCCTCGGGCACTGTGACATGAAGCAGTGCTTTCTCGACTGATAAAGCAAATCGATTCATTGAGCTCCAACGATCCGATGATTAGCCAGTCGGCGTTACAGGCGGTGTCGTTGATGCTCTGCGCTCAAACACAGTCAAAGCTGTTAAACAGTGTTTATCTGATGTCCAACTATTAATGTGAAGATGCTGACCATGTTATCACCATCTTTTTGTTTACATCCACTCAGATGCACATTTGAAGAATGCACTGCAATATTATTTCCATGTGTTTATATCCTCAACAACTGTCAATATGTGTATGTTTGTGTAGCATGAAGGCGTTTCATTGTGTCATGCAACACTGTGTTGTATAATGATAATCACCTTGAACTTACAGACAAGATAGATGCTGCATACAGTGGATTGGTTTGACTTCACTCGCTTCATTCCTAAACGCTTGGCAAAACCAGTATTTTGGCGTGGCAATGCTCAGTGTCGACTTAGAGTGATGTTAGATTCTGGCGGATATGTTGGTCTCTAGTGATTGGTTAGAGATAATTGAATCACCCTCCCCAACAGGAATCGGTTAGACTAGCAGCACTGCCAGACCGAAGATGGAAACAGAGGTTAATGAGTTGACTGCTCGGTCTGAGTTCAAGCTGCAGGAATCTTCCTTTGGGGACCAAAACATATTCATTTTAAATGCCATGACAATTGGACCCACGTGTTGGACTGATGGATTGACCGCAGAACTTTGCCATCCTGAGAAAAAAGGAAAAAAAAACAAACAAAGAACACACATGTAATATGCATAAATGGTCCTGCAGATGACCTGTGCAGGGAACAAAGAGGAGGAGATGAGGGAGGACGAGTGGAGCCCAGATGAAGGCTCGTCTCTGTGGGGTGGCGGAGGGAGTGAGGGAGGTGATGGAAGCCAAACTAGCATGAAACTGCCTTCCGTCACGGATTACCAAGGCAGTGCTTTTCATTACCTGCCTTTCATAACAAGATATTTATGGCAACGGGAGGTGTTGGAGAGCCATGAGACACATGCAACCCATTTGCCTCAGAGATCCAATTCCTGTGTGCACGTGTGCGTGTGTGTGTGTGTGTGTGTGTGTGTGTGTGTGTGTATGTGTGTGTGTGAGACAGAGAGAGAGAGTAAATGGTGCAGAAAGAAAGTGCATTGTGTAGGGAAATGGCTGCTGCGATATGCTATATTATTGTCTATTTCACAGTTGTGTGAGTTTGCTGACTGGCTTGTTTGAGGGTGTTTTCAGCAGGGCCATGTCTAAGTTGAAGAATGAGTGTACGATCAGTCAGAAATGTGGCTCGTGACTGCTTTTAAAGCTTGTGTGAGTTGCAGATAATCTCGATCAGTGACACCTACGTGTTCGGTTTGCTGTGGTGGGTAGAATACTGAAAATATCGACTTGTGTAAAACGCAGATACTGAAGAGTACTGTTTCAGAACACCTACTGAAGTTTTAATATTTTATCATTTTGATTAATTAGAGATTTGAAATTAGGTTAACTGCTTCCTGAAACACATCAAATTAAAGGCAAACAGACCACTAACTTCAAGATCATTATCATCACATCAAAGATGGATCAATGAACACCACACATAAAAAAGCTAGCTGTCTACATTTTCTCCTACAGAACATGCAGCTTACTTGAATTTCTGAGGTTTGAGGACAAGAATTGAAAAACCAAGATCTCAGTTTTTTTTTTTCAGAGAGCACAGCAAGCACTTTATCATGTAACAGTTTTTTTCCCCCCTATAAGATGCTCCTTGTTCAGTCATCATCATCATCATTAGATAGATGATGGTGCTTCTTTTTCTTCCAGGCAGCTGGCAACTTGACATTTGCAGAAGAAGTGCTCCTCATCCACTTTACTAGCCTCCATCGCCACAGTCAGAGCAGAAGATATAAATGGTAGCAAGGTTAAAGGTAGATTACTGGCTCAAAAAGAGCAGAAGTAGAGTTTCACAAAAAGGACTTTTCTTGTAATCAGTCCACTCCTGATGGTACGGTCGCAGGTATGTGGTGGTGGGACGTTGTGATGGGTCACACACGGCTGCACACAGGGACAGACCTTTCACGCAGAACCTAGTTTGGAAGTGAGGTAGTTTATTTATTTATCCAAATCTCTTTCGTCAGATGCATTCATAAATGATTGTTCCGCCCCAACAAACACCAAAGGGCCACTAATACCCTCTGTCCCTCCACATAGTCAGCCTGAGTGTGAACAATGGATTTGACCCAGATTGGATAAGTTTATTTAAGAGTTGTCTGCAGCAGACATCAACAGCGGAGATGCCTGACACCTCTGAGATCAAAACAACCATGTCCTCCATTCCCCCTCTCCCTTTTCATAGGCCACCAGTCTGTGCATGTGGGCGTGAGGAGTGCTATGTGTGCGCGGACTTCCAATCAGTGGAAACTGTGGACGGCCCGGTGCCCTACGCTTGGAGGCAGCCATCTGTCAGCTGACGCTTGGTCGCCACGGCAATCAGAACGCTCTGCGGCGGGTCCAATCTGTTCCACCACAGGTAGAGCTGTGGGAGGGCTGCCATCACTCTGCACACACTCTCTTCTTATTCCTGCTCTCCAGTTCATGCTTCTGTAACATCATCGCTCACTCATCCCCATCTTTTCTTCTTAACCCCTGAATCATTATCCCTCCGACTTTTGGTTCATACCCTCTCTGAACTCGCTGACATTCTTTTTCTGATTCTGAATTGAATAATTGTCACGTCCCTGCGTCATTGTCATGTACCTCCTTTGACAGTAAGTCAGCTATATATTTTTTTTACCTATCTCAGTATAAAATTTTGAAGCATGTTGCAAGTCAGAACAAGTCAGACCTCATGACATTGTGACTTCCAGTGTAATAAACAGTGCTGATGTCCTGTCTTGCACGGCTTCCCTCTCCTGGCAGCGGTATCACACCACTTGTTTCATAATGATGGCGGTGTGCTAAATGTAGTGCATCAGTGGTCAGTCCAGCCTGCTAAATGTGCCATGCTATACCCAAGCCATGCCAGGCAGGACTCTCCATCTCCGTGCCTCTCTGTTGGCAGAAGGCCCAACTGTTAATCTGATCAGAGCCATACTAATGGCAGAAGGCAGCCCTCCTAACCAGACTGCTAGCCAGGCCAAGAAGCCTGTAGCAGTGGAGGTGACATCCTGAGCTCTGAATTATTGAACAGGACCCAGAACAGAGCTTTAGGAGCTTGGCTGTCTCGTTAAGCCACTGAAACAGATGTGAAAATCTGTTTTATGTCACAGTTAGATTATCGGGAATTAGAGAATGAGGAATGAGAGTATTGATGTGGAAGCACTGTGAGACATTTTCAATTGCCAATTTAATTTATTAAAGATGATTATGGAAGACTTTCACTGGGCTGCAAGTGCTCAGAGTTCAAACTTAAAACAGCTACAGAAACTTTGATTTTTGTGGTTGTGGCCCCTGTGGACAAAGACTGTACAAGCAACACTGTCTTGTTTCTAAAGATCAAGTACGCTTTTGTTTTGAAAGTGAGTGAAAGAAAAACGCAACATATTTTTAATGCTTTTGCCCCTTGGTTGCATGTATATTTTTGCATCTGTTCATTTCCAATAAACTTCAAAAAAGCTCTCCTATGAATACTAGCTGTGATAATTGTTATCACCAATCTTGTGCATATCAGCCTGTGAGGAGTAATACAAGAGACTGTCAGAAATAAGAGATTAATAGTCTTCATTATGATCAGTTGTTGGACAAACACAACACAACACCAAGATACTGATTCATTCTTTAACATTAAAACAGCTTGTGTCATGTTCCTGACTTAAACAAATAACAGTTAATTCAGAGATGCTGAAGTTATTCATTTTAGTATTGAAATGTGGGTGTTTTGTTTTTTACCAAAGCCACGTCATATTAAAAATTCAAAAGTTTGAACTCTTTTCTCATTATTACATTGATATTCTTTTTACTATGTACAGACACCTTCGCTGTTCAAAACATTTCAACTCGCAGAGACATACATGATATTCAGTTGAACTGTACCTGCCTGTCTACCAGACGGAGTTTCACAATAAAACCGCGAGCTAGGCGTTGTGACCAAGCATGTTAGGACTCTATGAGATACTCCAAGATAAATAACTTCTTGGCAGCAGCTGCACAAACAAAGGAGAATATGCAGATGGAGCTGTGAAGACTTTTATCTCTTATTCTTTCTTTTGTTTATCGGCAAATAAGACTGTTATCCTCTGGCCATGGTGATAAGACATCCATCGCATACGGTATCCTGAGTCAACATATACATGTATGTGATACGAAAACTCTGATTGCTAATTTTGTTTTTATTGCTTTGTACTTCTAAATCCTGGAACTACTGAGTTGCCCACATCCTTTTTGCCACACCCACTGCTTGGTGCTTTCATTTCAACCAGTCTGCATGTCGCCCGTGCCAAAAATCACCCACTTCCAATTAAAAGATGAAAATCATCCACATAAAGTTACGTCTATCAAATCCTTGTTTTTGGACTTAGTTTTTCAATTTTTCTGCCAGTTCTCCCCCCTCTGCTGGCATCGAGCTAAAACAAAGTGAGCAGAACAGACTGGCAGAGTAAGAAGACCAAAAATTCAATAACGTCCCCTGATAATCAGTGTAGTGAGTGTAGGTTGGTAGAATTTTAAATTGGACGGTATAAGGGTTCTGTAAATGTGAGGAATTATTTAATCTTATCCATTTGTTGCTCATGTTTACTGTCTAAAATGCATCATGAACATCATATTGTGAGTAACATTTCCAGATCTCTAATAGTATTGTGTTATATTGGTGCTGACCATAGTTATGACAACATACCATGTGTTCCTATGCTGTCGCCTCAGGCAGCGTTCTGTGACTCCTCCAGCATTTACACGACACCGCCATAAACAAGTTCGGTAACCACAGTTAGGCCGGGCCTCCCACTGAAGAGAATTTTATAGCATCTGTTCAAGTTAAGTTCAGCCAAAACAGTGGAGGCATGGAGTTTATATGCTCAACACAGTGAGCCAAACCACTGTTATTCAAGACCCAACCACAATACACAGTTGGGTTATGAACACTGGAACAAAAACATGGTATTTTCTCTCTGAAAGCTTATTAGAAGTTGGCATTTTATCTTTTTCCTTTCTTGAAACTTGTGGTTGGCAGGTATTCCTCAATACCTGCCAACCACAGCATCGGTGTGTGTTGAAGTGAAGTTTACTATACGGAGAAAAACACAAATAGAAAAGGACGCTGACACAAGTTGAAGACAAATGAGTGCCTGTGTTGTTCTCTGGGTTGAACACATACCAACATACCGATGAACTCATTTCTAGAATTTAACTGGGCATTTATTATTAGACAACAAACAAGAATCACACTTAGTAATTATTGCATAATGTCATTGTTAACGCCTGGAGAAGGTGTTGCTCTTGGTCTTCATGTAATTAACCACCATTCCAACTCGTGAATACAACAGAAGCACATCTTGTCAGAGGTAAGTGTTTCGTAGATGAAGACGTTTTGAGTCTGAGGTTGTGTTCAGCAGGCATCGAGGCATTGTAGTCCGTTCCGCTCCAGCCGGTTTGATGTGGCGTGCTTTAAACTGAACAGCTACATTCACCCAGCTTTGACTTTTATAATTTAAAACATGTCATTTTGTAAATTGCTGCCACAATAACTCCAAAGGCCTTATCCTCACGCTGCTGGAGCTGCTGAGTCTGAGAACTTTGTGAGCCTCTAACCAAGAAACTCTCAAGTCAGAAGCTCCTTGGCTTCTTAAATGAAGTTTAGACCGCAGAAAAAGTAATAATTAAAACCAGCTTTTACTGAGATAAAGAGCAAACTGTGCGAAAACAATATACTACAAGTGTCAACAAAATATTCACTTAATTTTATGTGTTTGGGGGCACCAAACACAGTAATGAAGGCTTTGGACCAGACTGTGGTGGGAAAAGACACAAATAAAATAAAAAATCAGAAAGAAAATGTGATCATGTAACAGGTCACTTGTGTAGCAATTGAGATGTTGTGGGTCGTTATCACAGGATCATATCATCGGGTTTTAAAAATGACATTGGAGAAAAATGTTTTTAAGGGATGCACCTCTATGCTCAGTGTTGGCAGTGTTGTAAAAAGTACATAAAAGTCCGACTTAAGTTAAATTGAATATAATGTATTAAAAAAGACTTTGTTACGATGAAAGTCGCTCATACGAATAGTACTTGAGTAAAAATCTTAAAGTATCTGATATTCAATGTATTTACGAATCAAAAATGATCGTGTGTAGACTAGTGAGTAAAGTATGTTGTACGTACAATATATTTATATGTATGTAGAATTTTAAGATGTGAGTGTCAGTCTTTTTCCAATTATCGGAATCAGTGAAATTTTTGTTTCTTTATGTCTCTGGACTTTCTAAAAATTGAATTCATTTTTGCTCTGGCTCTGATTCAGCATGCACTCTGCAAAGTAACTTGGGACTAAAGTTGTTAAATGAACGTATAGAAGTATAAATTACCGAGTACTGGTATGTGATTGGACTTTACTGGGTCTGGAGCAGAAGTTCTGGTATCTGAACAAAGCCAAGTTGAGTCCTCAGCCAAAAGCTCCTTTCCTCAAGCCTCAGCTTCCGACAAGCTTATTCCACTTGTCAGACAGACCTGAGTTATATTTTGTATAAGAGACGCCTTCAAAGGACAGCCTCCATTTGAGACAGAAATATCTCTGTCAAAGGAGATGACTGACAGTGTCAGAGGGTGACGTCTTCTGACAGTGACAGCAGCTACAGGGTTTTATTCTGCTCTGGTGGAACAAAGCCAGCGTGTTGTGGCAAAAGTTAGTGTTTGTCTGTGGGTGGTGTCTGCACACGCTTCTGTTCTGATCACTGTTTTTATCTCTCAGATTGCTTTGCTTTTAGGTTAGTCATGCTTACATTTAGCTGCATTATGTTTTAATCTACCACTCTGTTGCACATAAGGTGGGAGGTTCAAGTGTGAGTTGTGTATTGAAACTGTGCATGAGAGCTGTAAAGTTGCTCTCACAGGAGCCCAGCCAAGAGATTCGCTTGTTAAGTCACACCCTGATGTCAAGCTTGTCTTCATCACCCTCCCTCTCATCCATCATCCGACCTCTCCGACAAGGAAGGAGCACTCAGAACCGCCACCAACACACACCGCTTCATCTTTAAACAAACTTCTCACCAGAGGACAATTCAAAGAGCTCTTTTAATTAGCAAGTAAGAAACCAGGAAGCAAACAGCCAGGTGGGAATTTTTTTTCTTAACACAGTTGATGAACACTCTTTGTTTGATGTTTGCTTCCAGACACACACCCTCCTCCTCCTCATCCTCCTCCCATACTTCTTCTCGTCCCCTCTGCCTGCATCCACAGCACTTTGCAGCTTGTTAGTGGGGCAGGGTGGTTGGTGCAGTGCCCCAGAGGCGGTGGCGTGAAGGTGACATCTATCACTTAGAGCACTGGCGTGCTATAAATACCATCGTCGGGCTCCCTGTGGTCCCGCCTTCTGACAGCGAGGGCTTGGTGTGGGAGGGATGCAGCTGACGAGTACACCGGAGGGGAGGGAGGATTTAACAATGAGGGAAGGGCGACGTTTTATCCCTCCAATGTATGCTGTCACAATGAGAAGTATCTTAATTATATACATCATTTGTTCACGATGAGAAATGACATACACAAACACCCACAGTCTCCAACTTAAAGTGAAACTTGCCTAAATGCAACCTAGGCTTTTTTTGTGAATGTATATGAGCCAAACCTTTGTGTAAAAGCATAATTATGGCGAAAGGGGCACTTTTAAGATTTACCATTTTCGTTTTCGGGTCAAACTCGTTTTCAATGGGAGTGCATGGGGCACTTTTACGCTACCATCAAAATCTCTATTTTTAAAACACCTAGAAGGCTCCACACAACATGAAACTCATAGTATCGCCAGAGCAATGACTGAACTATTTATACTATGACTAAGATATTAAAGTCAGAAATCACTTAAAAATGTCATCTGAATGGCAGTAATACTGACATAAACCTTGGCTGAGCTTTTGAAAAGCAGCACTGTAGTAGTTTTGCACTTAGGTGTCTTAGAAAAGGTTGTAAACAAGTGTCGGGTTCATGTGGCTTAAATGGTGAGATTATTTCTATTTGTTTGTTATAATCCATTTGCAACAATACATTTGCATTATATGAGAGCCGGTGCACAAAAGAGTTTTTTTTACCATGACTAAGAAATGTGCTGCCACCGTCTGTCTCTGCAGCTCTGACTGCAATTCTTTTTTGTTTTGAGGGTTTGGCAAGCTTAACAAAAGATCATTGTCATCTTTCAACAGGTGAGCCAGCAGTAAACAGGCAGGCGTTTCCTAAATCCACAAACCAAAAGAGGTATACGCACAAACCTGCCTTTATAACAACCTGTGCTTAACAGTGTGTCATAGTTATGAATAAACATCCACCCATCTTTTCTACTATCTACTATCCTCCACCTCCTATAAGTACAATATTCATCTGTCAGCAGACGTAAAGCCTTAAACCGCAGCAGCTGGAAATCAGCCACAGGCATTTTCCACAGTGTCAGCGCAAGGCGTGAAGCTTGTATTTATTTTTTGATGTATTAGATTCTTTAATGATCACTCTGAAAGACATATCACGCTTGAGTTGTTTGGCAGCATACCAGCTGAGAACTGTGACAACAAGCTGACATGTCCAAAGAATAATGTAACCAGGAGACATTCAGGCTTCCTGTCAGGTAAAAGTCTCTGCTACTGAGAAAAGAGATAAGACATGACAGAACAGACAGGAAGGTCACCTGCAACTATAAACAATAATTAGAGCTGCAAGTTCTCCTGAGATAATGTTCTTGAAAACATGCACTAAAATACTAAATGTTTCCCCATGTCCTTGAAAAGCACAATCAGCCCTGACATTTTGGGGGGAATTTCCTTCCCGAATCAAGGGTCTAAGTCCCCCGACGCAAGGAAGGCCAACGTTGACCAATGTGCAGCATTCGGTAAGCGTCTGTGGCCCTAGTTGTTTCGGTGCGTCCCCCACCTTTGGCACTAGTCTGTGTTTTTTTGGCCATCTTAGCGTCTCTGAGGTGGAGCCCATTGGTGAGAGGAATCACTCTGATTGGCCGTCCAGCCCTAAATTTATCTGTGCCCAAGATGAGATACAGAAGTGAGAAAAGAAAAGAAAGTCAAGAGGGCACACACTCAAGGATTTTCACATTTTTCATCGGCCATTCCAATACACAAATATTTATATATCTTTATATTTATATATCACAATGACATGGCCCTCTGGAATGAAGCGACTCAAGATGATGTTTTGATGTGATCTGTAGTCCTGAGTCTTTCAGTACCTGACGACTGGCCCCTCCTGGTATGGAAATTGTATGCAAGGTAGGGTATATCGTATCCAACACTGAAAGGTCGAAACAAGATGAAAATCTGGCACATCCGTGTAATAATGTGGGCATTTTAGGAACGTCAGTGCATTCATAAACTTAGACAATATGCATAGCGAGGGTCAACATGTGTGGTGTTTGTGTGTATGTATGATTATGCTGCTGCCTGTCTTGGCCAGGACAGTTTTGTAAAAGAGGTTAATTTAATGGTGATCTTGAGGCTTAGTATCAAAACTGGTATAAACTGCTAACCTTTTTTTCCTCCGTTCTGCTCAACAAGGTTGCGGCCGACTGGACAGAAGACTGAAAAAAACGCAGTTTGGAGTGCAGATGACGAGACAACTCTGGTTGTTGATTCAATGGTCTGCAGAGTTTTAACTTCACCTTTTAGTAAGGGATCAGTTTGCTAGGTACCTAAACGGCAATGGTACCATCCACAACTTCTAATAATGGAAACACAACATGTTGATAGGTGAATGATTTCTCTAGCTGAATGTATGCTGAAGCACTAGCAGAACCAAAGGAGAAAATTTACCCATAAGAATGAATGGGAAAAAATGTAATTACATAAAAAAACCCTTCCAAACTCCTGCGAGTTTCAAAAAAAGTGTAATGATTATAGTCAAAATATTCATACTGTGAGTTACGGGAGACTTTGCTGAATTCGATGATGTGTTTTATGTTGCTGTAAAGTGAAAAACTAGGGAGCGAGAGTGAGAGACACAACAGGTATCGTCTGCTCTCCTCCAGAATTTTAGGATCAAAATTATCATTGCGGCTTATGGGGAGAGTTGCTGGAGTGCTTGTTGCTCTCGGGCTTCTACAGCCAAAAGTTAAGTCCTGCACATGAAATAACACCATCAGCTGAAAGCCAATACAATATCATACATTTCTTTGTATATATTGTCTTTATGAAGTAAAAGATGTGGGATCCAAATCAAGCTGAATAGAATTTTTTCTCCAGTTTTTCCAGCTGCTCTCCACTCTAGCGATGATGTCATGCACTCTAGCTCACACAATACACAACCATTATAAAATCTGAGGATGAGCTAAAAACCCTTAAAACTAAAACTGTGATGATTTCAAAACCGTAAAAGATTTTAAAAAACATGCCCAATAGTTCAAGGTCTTCTGACTCTTTAAAAGTTGGAATGGTGCCTGTAGCTCAAAGTATGAGGGACAAGGAGAGGTTGAAAGTCTGATGGTATTGAGGAGGATTTGAAGATTTTCCCATTTACTTCCATATAAAAAAATTAGGCAGAAAGCTGAAAAGGCTGAACATTTTGATAGTTGAACAGTTTCTCTGACTAAATGTATGCTGAAGTAGTAGCAGAATTACATTTGAAAAATTCCCCATAAGGATGAATGGGAAAACATATAATTACATAGAAAAGAGGCCACCATGTCCTTAATAGTTGAACATTTTGATGGTTGAATGGTTCTCTAGCTCAGAATTCGTAGGAGGACAAGCAAGCCGAAAATTGAACCAAACTGCTTGATAGAAATGCATTTGTTTGTTTGTTTTTAACATTGAATTGGATTTTTCTAAATTTGTTTAACCTGAATTTCTTCGTAACAGGAGCTTAGTCCAGGCAAAGAGGTCGCTGTTTGATTTGCACTCAAGGATTCTACTAAGCTGAAATTTTATATTTGTCTGCAATTGTAGAAGTCTACAGAAACAAGATATGTCTTGTAAACAGTTGTAAGACTGTCTGAGAGAGATTTATAAAGTCCTGGACCCAAATATATGTTTTACATATTTACAATATTCAGCATCTTTCCGATTATCGGTGTCAGCGTTTTTTCTGTCAGATTGCCGATAAAATAATTTAAAAGTGTGCTACGTTCGCTCCAATGCAGCATCCTCTAACACAACCTCTAGCCTCTTGTACTTGGGAACTTGAGTTAAGTGTACTTAGGTTAAATCGATCACTGGTTGTACTAAATTTTGACAATGAGATTTTCCTTATAAGTGAATATCAGTCCAGAATATTGGTTTCCAATCTTCTTGATTTCTCACAATCGGCATCAGTATGGGCCCTGAAAAAGTGGTATCGGTCAACCACTGCTTTTTACAGCGTGGTGCCTTTAACATACAGAATAATAACACACAGAATAAAGAACAAAAATGTAGAGTTTTACAAACTTAAAAATCATTTGCATTCAGTGTTGTGCCCTATGTGGGGCATTGCATGAGACGGATAAGCGTGTATGTGCGTGTGTCTGTGTGGGGAGCGGTTGGGGGCACATATTGCGTACATGCCCTTCCGTGACAGTGACAAAATGTTCAGTGAGTTGCTGAAATTCATCCCTGCGAGGGCGAATGTGTTGACATTGCTTTATTTCAGCTTGCCATGTGACACTGTGTCCGGTTCTCCTCTCTGACAGAGCCGGGTGGACACAGATATAGGCTGTCAGGCTCGCATAGCCATGTTGAAATACTGTATTCAGAACATGCCAAGTGAAACATCAGTGTGTAACCGGATACACGATTAAAGTCATCCTCCACCAATGAGATATATTTTGTGTAGACTGCACAGGTTGGCTTTCTTCATGGAGAGTAACAGCTGTAATTGAGCAAGTGGTGAAGTGAGTCAATGTAGCGCAGAAATATTCCATATTATATCTTTACAGTGTCTCCGAGTGACTGCTCTGTATCATGTCTGTATAACCATCCAGTAAATCATCTGTGTCCATCAGCTCAGTGTCAGTCTCCTCTTACCAGTGAGGCCTTCCTCCAATGATCAGCTGACGTTTACTGTCAGGAAGTGTCAGGATACGTGTGTGTGTGTGTGTCTGTCTGTTAGACAGTTTGAACAGGGGCATGCACATGTATGAAGCTTATGAATGTGTGTGTGCATGAGTCAGAGAGAGAGAGCGAGGGGCCAGTCTGAAGTCAGACACACTGGGCTGGACACACTATCGCTCTGCTGACAAGTGTCATCAGCTCCAGCTGCTTGGGGGTCTCTGCTGTCGTATGGGTGAGAGGGGGCAGACAGGAGTGTGAGTGCTGCTGGGGGTGAGAGGCTGCAGGGACCGGAGCGGGGGGGGGGAGGTTGGGAGGTTGGCAGTCAAACGGTTGGGGGAGGTGACAACACAGCCGGGGTGAATGTAACCAGCAGGCCCACAGTGGCAATCCAAGTTTCAGCACCCATGTGTCCACCTGTCGTTTCCTCTTAAAACCCCTCCCTCAGAGGAGGTGGGGCACAGGAGCCCAGTTAAAGGCCACTGGTACAAACCTAAAATGAGGCCCGACATAACTGTGGCATGTTTGCTTAGATTAGATGTGCATTGTCAGATGTTTTGAGGCATTTACACCTCTATATATAGGCAGCATGTAGGCTCCGCTGCAACGCACAGACAGATGCAATTTGTTTCATCCACTTTTATAGCTATCAGGCGCACCTATAAAAGTGCCACTCTGTGTACCTTGGGCATTGCAACCTAACACTGTTTAACAGTGCTGATGAAGCAGGGTGTAGTGTGTGGATCCAATGCTGTGAGGTCTCCTTGGGTGGTGTTTGGGGTTATTAATAATCTCATTTTCGCCACTCTGATTAAATCAGCAGTCAGGGTAGTACATGCTCTGGACAGCTGCCATGCTTTGTTCTGTTAATTAATGGATGGCTAATTATGCTCTCCCTCTGTAAATAATACTGATTCCGTTCTCTCACGTCTTCATCACCGAAGCACTATGCACACCAAACAGGCTGACAATAAAGCTAATAAGAGAGCACAAAAACAAGCGGCAATAGAGTGCCAGTTAAGCTTGGTTTCAGTCTGCACACCCTGAGATGCATCTGGCTTCCCATAAATCTCCTCGTGTCAATCAACAATCAAATGCAGCTGGCACACAGACATCACACCCCTGCAAACTCACACCAGGAGTCGGGTTTGCACCGAGTGAGAAAATAAGATCCACCAGCTTCAATAAATGCCTCATGGCAGAGCAATCAGTCAGAGGCTTTCCAGCTATGTGTGGCCTCCTCTGGCTAAACCGTCTCATTAGCAACAGGGGACCTCATATTTACAGCGCAGTTTAACACCATTTAGATTTACACTTAGAAGGCAGCCTGCACGGCCGGATCGGGGCCCCCGGCCACTTGTCAGGTTCTTTTTTTAGATTTGTCTCATTCATAAACAATAACAACCTAACTGTGAGCCCCTTGCATTAAGACTAGTGTGCAGCCATTCTGCACTGAAGTTAATTAAGGATATATGTTTGAGTATAAGTTGAGCGCCTGCTGACAAGTCGGCAGCATAATGCGTAATGAACCGAGACACATGATCTCCGGCCACTGTGGTGTCACTAGATGTCCATCCCGGAGTGTTGAGGCATTCTGGGAACACCTCCAGGACCGCGTGCCAGCTCTATCAGACTCTTTCGAATAGGTCCATCATAAATCCATCTGCCTCTTGGATTGGACTGGATCTGAACCAGAGAAAGTATTCAAGTTGTCTTTTGAGGCGAAACTAGTAGCAATGTCATCGATTAAATTGATCTTTTTTATGTGAGTCAGAAAAACAATACTGTGCTAAAAGAAGGGTTATTTATTTCATGCTGCAAAACACTTTGGTTTAATACAAACAGCATATTTATTTGTGAGTCAGTAAGCTGTCTTTTTATTTCTTGTCTGATACAGGAGGTTTTGGGAGGATGACGTGTAGTTGGAACTTACACAGTGATTTTTTTCTACAACCTGTCACTGTCGGTTCCGTCTTCTCTCTCTTAACTCCTATAGCTTGAGGCTATTTTGATTTGTATCAAAACACTAAGTACTGGAATTTTGGGGCTGATATGACACTGATATTAGGGAGTAAATATATGTTATATATCCTATATTCTGATATAGACCGAATATGTACACAAACATTTTTTTTGTAGTGGTCAAAATGGCATCAGGGCACTGTTAACTTCACAGGGAATTTGAAGATATAAATTACAAATTTTTTTCTGGATTATGCTCTTTAGTAACATAAATAAATGAATGCATTAAAATTATATTGGCATACCTGATAATAACACATCTTCAGCCAAAACATTTTTGTACCTTGACGTGCATTTAAACACATAATGTTTGCAGGATGCATAACAATGACATAATTGATCTTTAATGGATGTATATCTATGTTATAACTACAACATGATGATGGTGAAACAACATAAACTTTATTCTATGCTACCGTTCATCCACCATTAATGCTATCCTACAGCTAACAGAATTGGTTTCTCTTCATTTTGTTGAGCTAAAGCTAAAGTTTAGCAAGGCAATCATAAAATGCTATTTCATAAACCAGTAGTTCGTCTACTCTCTGGCAATACAGAAGCGTCCACTGCCGAACCACCAGACTACAGAGCAGCCCCTCCCCTCTGGCTGTGAGACTCTTCACCTCATTCTCAGCATTAAGAATAGTTTGGATCTGAAGAATCCGACGCAGTGACATGCATCATGAATAACTAGAAATAGCCAGTCTTCTCACTGATGATCTCCTTTGCTCAAATAGGTCATATAAAGGCAGCGGTATTAAAATGAGTCTGTCTCATATGCAGTAAGTTCCTTGTATTACGTTTAACTTGAAAGCTTATCTTTTCTGTGTGTCTCAGACAAAAATTGCTTCCAGGCTTGTTCATATGGCAAAGCATTATTGGATCCTGAGGCAATTGAAAAACAGAGGCGCAGCTGATAGTGGCATAATATATACAATATTATGCGCAGGCTAACAGAGACATATGGCTTTGGATTCAAGAGCTAGAGACCGGCAGGCTAACACCAGCAGTTATCTCCAATGAGGACTCTGTGATGAGCACAGGCACGCAGCACTGGCCAGGTGGCTCTTTGGAAGATAGAGCCAAAAGATGAAACCACCTCAGTGTCAGCATTTTAATTTGATCTGCCATGTGCACATATGTCTTTAAAGTCTGTGGGGAGTCTCTTTAGCCATTGATGTGCCTCGCCAACGGTCTGCAGCCGTACAGGTTAGCACTGCAGGCTAATCTGTAGTGAGTCGGTCCCAAAAGCCCGAGCCAAGTTGATGGCAGGATGAGTGATCTCCTCTCCTCTGATCCCCGGCCCTCGGATGCCCACTGTGTGCCAACTATTCAGCTCCTTTGTAATGGGTGCCAACATGCCCAGACGGGGAGAGGAGGAGCAAAGAGACCCAAACAGGATTTCAGAAGCAGTAGTCCTCTATACTGCTAGATATTAGGCTGCGGGTGCAACCATTCCAGGACTGGCAAAATGTTATTGGGGCAGAAGCCATCCTGCAACTTGGTTTACAAAAAAAGGGTTGGGGGGGCACATTGGCAGATCATATGAGTCCTCAGCAGCTCCAAAAATGAGTGTGATGTGTCACTACATTATTAATGGAGATGAATCGAGTGCAGTATAAATATGGCCATGATAATAATATGCTTAAATTGATAGATGCTTTTTTTTAATTAACACAGACCCAAAACCTGCATGGAATTCTTCCTATAGCATAAAACTCAGGAAACCTGCTCACATTAAAAGTTAAAGTTACAGGACCATGCTTACTCATTTGCATTTATGAGGGTTTGATCACACAACCACATTTATTACATCCGCCAAGGAGATTATGTTTTCACCTGTGTCTGTCTTTTGGTTGTTTTTTCAGCAGGATTACACAAAATGTATTTCTATAGAATCAGGGAATAACGGAAGGATCTTGATGAAACATTTCTGGCCTATTTGTGCGGCTGGTATCTCATTACATATACAACAATCATATGGCTAAATCAAAGTGCAGGTTCTTGTGTATACAACCAGTGAAGCATTTCTGAACCGAGTCGCCAGAATATATGTTGGCAATGTCTGTTTCTGCAAACCACAGATATGTTGAAAATATACATTTCTTTATGTTGAAACATTAATTTCTCTCATTTGTATTTTATGTTGTGACAGCACTGTGCTCATGATTTAGGGTGGTTAGGTTTAAGAACAAACACCACTTGGTTTTGGTTTTATCACCATAAACAAGGCTAAAGACGTCCGTAGGTCTGATGAAAATATCCGTCTGTGTCACACATACAAATGTTGCTGGTAACTTCACCACCAGCGACTCAGCTCCGATATAACAATCAGCTCAGAAACTTGTAAACGTGATATGACATGTGTTATGCAAATGTGGTACGTAGTCCTCTGACACAAACAAATGTGAATGCACCAGTGGTTTGCAGAAATGTTAACTGCTGACATGTTATTGTGACAACCAGGCTCATTGTGGAAGAGAGATGTTTAGTTTTGGCACTTGGAAATGATTGAATAGATGGTTTGCCTGCTGAGAGGAGTTCACATTTTACAACCTTTCCACTGAATGTGGAGTCGTGGGTTGGATTGATGAAAATGTTGCGGTTTAAGCCTATCCTTTTTGAGACGGCACATTAAATCTGCAAGAAAACACAGACAGGTAGAGTAGCACCATGTCGCTAAAGCACACCAGGGTGCAGGGTGTTGTTGATAAATGCATCAAGCCGTGCTGAAATGACCAGAACTGTAATAACTCTCATAAGCATCAATGAATTCCATGAAACTCTGACTGCATGCATCAGAAGCCTGATTTGTGACATTGCCTGCTAAGTGCAGTAATTAGCATCTGACAGGGAAAGACACCCTGAAGGAAACATCTATTTCTTTCCTCTGAATCTGTTTCAATAAAAGCCTTTCTGCACAGCAATGAACCTAACTACATTTTTAGAGTGATTCATGGCCGTGAAACTCAGCATCTCATGTATCCATTCAGTGTCAGAACAATTCCACCATTAGAGGTTTGTGAAGAGCCCTTGAGAGCGCTACATTGACGATGGAGTTCTCGCTCCTCCTTTCTCCTCCACTCCACAGCCTGCCCACATTAACTCTCCAGCCCATTCAGCTGTGATTAGAAAAGCCTCTCGGCTTCCAGAGTTTGCAATCATTTGACCATGATGAATTCCAATCACTCCCTCCTCCTACCCTCTGCTCCCACTTGTACTCAACAAGTCATAAGGAGGTGAGTGCAGAATGGAGAGACAAAGAGCGCAAGGCAGTCATAGAGAGACAAGTGTTCAGCGAGAGAATCGTACACAGAGAATTAAGCCTGACAAAAGGCTGACTGAAGTAAAGGATAAAATTCAGACACTGTAGTAGCAGAAATGTGCTTTATATCAGATGATAGCAGTGTATAAACTGTGTTACATGGGAGACTACAATTTAATGAGCACAAAATAACTGCAGCATGGGCCTTTTAAATAATGTTGCGATACGTTAGGCTATATCCTGATACACCATGTATATCTGAGCACTTCATTACGACATGCCACACGACTTAAAGATTCAATATGAAGGAATTCCTCATTAAAATGTCCACAACTGGACCTTTGTTATATATTTGTGGAGTTGTGTACTTACATTATCCCTAATGTTTCCAGTAATGTTCAAACCAGAGAATTACTGAAGGGAACGGTGCATTGCATGTGGTCAACACACACAGTTTTAATTGCATGTGTTGGTTACATGAGCAAAATATCACATTATTTAGTTACAAAATACCTCAACATCTATATCACAACAATACTACAGGATATGTTTTGGTGCTTAAACAAAATATTGACACAATGACTATCGTTGATGGCAAGTATTACAACAAGTAGAACAGTCTGGCAAGTTCAGGAAATGTCTGGCTACAGTATTAATGATTCAGTGACAAACACTGCTGATAAACAGAGCAGGAATGAGGTCACTGAGAAACAAGGGAACGACTGTTGCACTGTGGAATGTAGACGGATGATTTCTGATTGGAAACATCTGTAATAACTTCACTTGGCATCACTTCCAACACTTCATTTTAATAAGATCATTCATC
Source organism: Diplodus sargus (assembly GCA_903131615.1). Taxonomy (NCBI): domain Eukaryota; kingdom Metazoa; phylum Chordata; class Actinopteri; order Spariformes; family Sparidae; genus Diplodus; species Diplodus sargus. Next base: position 1,838,939 of record CAEMYA010000003.1, on the reverse strand, counting down.
CTCGTTTGTTATTTTTTCAGAAGGTCATGTTCCATCCTTAAAGTCACAAAGAAATATCTTTACTTCAAGCATAACATAAGCAGTAGCTCTTAAAAGTAATGTCATTAATTCTTAGTTGCTCTCTTTTTGGATAGGTAATATATATATTTACATAATGAAGTTAATCTACAGCTGATTTTTTCATAGATCATTTGTGCAGTGGAACACACACATTAAACATTTAATATTTAATCATGCTATGTTTCCATATATTTGATGCTAGTGTTTGTCAAATGAAGACTGTTTTATTGGTAATAAACAAGATGTGTGAATGCACTCTGGTCTGCTTGTTGTTCTCTACGGCTCTTTCATCACCGTGTCACAGTGATGATGCTGACAGTGCTGTGGTGATGACCTTTCCCCATTGCCATGCCAACATTTCCCAGGTCCCTCTGGCCAGCAGTGTCCCTGTCACCTATAATCAGCACCACAGTCTGGCCACCGAGCCGCTTTCTGAGTCGGACCAGTCCAGACACAAAGACCAGTCCAGAGAGTCGACCATGAATATAAGAGGGCAGGCGGTGAATACTACTTAAATATTATAGCTAATGAAGATGATTGAAGTTCACACTATGATATGATTGAATACAGTATGCACATTGTATTGGCGCTCATTTTTTGTCCAAGCAAGATGATAAGCTGTCACCATTTTGTTCAAACTGTTTGCTTTATAATTAGACACCGCGCCGTACACCCGCCTTGTTGCTGTGAATAAACTCATCAGCCGTCTCTCTGCAGTCAGCCAGGACAAAAGGTATGAAGGGTTGCAGTGGCCAACAACAGATATTCCCTTTGACAGCGCTGTAACACCTGAATAGGGCTGGGTATGGTTTTAATACCAATGCCAACAAAAAAGGTATTAAACACTAACACCAGCACCCCGGGAGTGATTTGGTAGAGTTGCTAAATAAGATAAAGTTAGCGATGAATCCATGGCAGATAAAATGGAAGCATCATTTGACTGGGGGAGTTTTGGAGTTTAGCTTTGGGTTTATGGCTTCTGGTTAGCAAAAGTGTCTTTCAAGTGACTGGGCAGTTATAATAACATTATTTTGTGTTCAGGACGCTCTGAAGTGGTTGAATTGGTTTAGAGAAATAATGTACCAGGTACCTGGTAATGATTAGCTGGTAACTCCGTCTACCGCTATGTGAGGAATATTGTTTGTTACTCGAGATATATACAGTGATCGGCATAAGGCGCTCGTCATTGTAATTTAGTTGTATTAGTCAGAAATAGAACAATCAAGGCTTATGTTGTATCTTGGTTATCTGGCGTCCGTGTTACCATGGTTACAAGCCTGCTTGTGCAGGGCAGGCTCCTCTGTGGGAGGGGCTTAGAAGGCTGCAGCAGCAGAGAGGAAGACGGAGGGACCTGGAAGCTGTATCATTCAAATTTTCTGGCTAATCCCGAGATTCCACCAGGTAAGTGTCCGCTGGGTTACATCTCCGCCACGCCAGCAGAGCTGATCGGTTTAACTCCAGTCTATGTGTTAACGTCCACCAGGTCTGCTGCGCTGAGTACCTACTCCATCCCAGCTTCAGGAGTCCCAAACCCTCAGATACGCAGGACTTCCATTTCTGATGGATGCCGGAGTACGACGCATCAGTCATATCAAAAAAGAGACAAACACAAGGTCTTCTGCTAATCTTTTGGTTGGGAACACTTTCTGTTGTTGTTTTTATAACACATAAATATAACTGCGATTGCAAGTGATTATGTGATTATCGCAGGAACTCCTTGGTCTCGCGACACCAGTTGTCCAACTTTACTGCGCATCAAAATCGGATCGGAGCTATAATGCAGCGGACACGTGTCTGGTGGAATCTCTGGGTTAGTCCCCTTTTTTCTCCAAACTTCACACTGCAGCTCAAACTTCTACCAATAACTCTGTAAATTATACTTTTTTAACAACAGCAAACAAAAAATAAAGCAGCAAAACAGCAGTTAACTGAATTTGTCTGTATCAGAGAGTAACCCAATTATTGTTTTGATATTTGTTTGGAAACCCACCTGGATCCTGCAATCATCTTGTATAATAGAACATAAAATATTGCCCCGCTAGAGCTGTCCCAAACGATTATTTTTCAAACGATTAATCTAGCGTTTATTTTTTAGATTAGTCGACTAATCTAGGGATTCATTTTTCGACCAATCTAACTATTTATTTTGCGGTTATGGATTATTTCACTTTACTTGATCAATGCAACTATTCACACAATATTGGTATCAAAACATTTATTTCAATATTTATTAAACATTTCTTTGGCATGGCACTTGGAGAATTGCTCCTCAAGAATCTCTCCAAAATAAAAGTCTGTGTGATGCAAAATAATGCATTCTGATGCCAGATGGAGCATCTAACAAAAAAAAAAAATATGAAAAGTCACCCAGGAGGAATACCAAAAACAAAAATCTGACCTATGCATGTCTAGCCTATGTAAAATAGTGCATTGAACAGCCAAGCTTGGGACACATAAGCTCATGCTCTCTGGCCTTAACATTTCTATATTTAAACACTTAAACACTGCAGATCATTCAAAATGAAATAAAATGCAGACAGATCTGCAAAATACTACATCTGAAGCCAGATGTGTTATGCAACAAAACAACTGAAATTCAAGTCACTCAGGGGGAATACAAAAATAAATATCTTATAATTAACAGATCAACTGAAAAGGCAACATGTTATTTTTTCTTTTAGAACCAAACACAGTAGCCTATGTAGAAAATAGTCTTACAGTTATCTTACAGCAAAAACAATAGTGCCATACCTTAAACATGGGCTTTCTCGTCAGATTGTATGCTAACGTCTTGCACAGTGCGGTTATTTCCATACAGTGCAACCGAAAGATGCGGGCATAATTATGTCAGTGTTAGCTTCCCTACAACCGGACATGATAATAATTCTTCTTCCAGGACCAAGGTAGTTGAGCCTGTATTGCCTTGTATTGTTTATGTAGAAAATATAGAAGCTACATATCAGCACAGGATACATGTTATGTTAACTTGTGGGATTTAAAAAAAAACATCCCAAATGAATGGGCGTTCAATGGGGCTAGCGAAGGGTTGATATTCTCAGCCTATGCGGGTCCTACCACTTCCGGATGTTCGCCTACCCCCTGGGTTGTTTGGGACCACACGTCGACGCATCGTCCCAGCCCTATGCCCCACTAATTTTTCTCAGAGCAGTTATTTGTCTTGTCAAAAGTATGTCTTGTAAAAACATCAGTATGCCTTGATTCTGTTTCGGCGTGCCAGCTTGTGCATGACTAAGTGGCATACCTAAATCAAACTGAGCCACTATTAATGTGATTATTTGCACCTGTGCTCTTCTTGCTGTGACATGTCAAAATATCCACTTCGGGAAAGAAAGATCTGTTTCCTCTTGTGTTACTATATCATCATGCTGACATGTCAATGACTCTTTTGTTCTGAGAGAGAGATGTGTGTGAGTTTCACTAGAAGAATAAAACAAACATTTCAAATACAAGATGCCATGCACAGGATGTGGACATGAACACACACACACACACACACACACACACTTCAACAATAGGCAGCACAAAACAGAATACCAGAGCAGGAAGAATAATAAGACAAGGATGTAATAATGATCTGCAACTAACAATTATTTTCACTGAGTCGAGTCTTCAGACTGCTTCTTTTGTCCAATCAACAGTCCAAAACCCAACGACTCTTCATTTACTGTCAGAAATGACGATAAAAAGCAGGAACTCTTCACATTTAAAAGGCTGAAAGCAGACAATGTTTTGACTGAAACATTTCTAAGTCTCTATAGAAATAAAAGAAAAGAAAGATGTTAATTATAGGTGCAGAACTTCCCTCAGAATCATCACTTTTTTAAGTTTTCTTCTGTATCAGAGTAATAACATTATAGTTTTCTTTATCTCTGAGTTCACTGCAAACAGGAAGTGCTAACAGCTGATTCAGCCCACGCAACCAAGGATTACGTTTATGACGTTGATTATTTTCAAGGTTAATAGTTTGTTTTGTCTATAAACCCTCTAAAAAAACTAAAAAATATTCAACTGTCATCTTTTGTTCAAACAACTGTCGAAAACCCCCAAACTCCACATTTACTGTCGGAAATGACCAAAAAGCAGCACTTTTTTACTTTTCAGAAGCTGGAAACACATGATGTTTGACATATTTGGCTTGGAAATCAGATAAATCTATACTGATACCTAATAGTCACAGATGAGGCTGCGGCTGAGTTGGAGATGATCAATCTTTGTGAGGAGGACCAACTGAAACCTGAGGGAAGGGACCATTGTGTTCTGGAAAAGTGTGCCAATGAAAAAATACCCCAATGTCAAACAGACTGCGCTCAAGATACTGTCAATGTTTGGGTCAACATACATCTGCAAGACTGTGTTTTCTACCCTGAAACACGTGAAATCAAAGCACCGATGGTTCTGACTGACACACAAGATTTGCTTCGAGTGTCAACAATGGAATACAAGACAGATTTGAGTAGGATTGTTCAAGGCGAGGAATACTATTAGTCCTACTAAGCAACATGCATAGTTTAGAGAAAAACGCTATTGCAAATTGTTATATTTTTATTTGTGGACTAGGTTGAACTGAGAGTTTGTGTGTGTGAGACAGTGCACACAATGTTCATTGTTGAAAATGACTGGCCTGTGATCTTAGTACTGTAGGAGTCCATTTCTGTCATTATCATGTTGGTGTGTGACATTTACAGTAAATCTGGCTGAGCAGAGGTCTGTGTGTGTGTGTGTGTGTGTGTGTGTGTGTGTGTGTGTGTGTGTGTGTGTGAGAGAGGAAGGGATGGTCATGTGTGCCCGTGTGTATGATGTGGCTCTTTGCAGTAACACAGTTAAGAAGTTGGCTCTTAGTCTCTGAATGGTCGGCCACCCCTGTGCTACACAATCATAGAACACATATAGTGTTTTTTATCTATATTATGAGCTAAAAGGTAACACAGACGTTTACTACCTGCTAGTTATGGTAAACAAACATTGTGATTGATTCTAATGAGTTTTTTTTAATGTAAAACTGATCAGGTCTGACTCAAACAGCCAATCATCTGCCGCAGCATTCTAAAGGGTTTGGAATGGAGTGTTCCTGTTGCCTAGTGACAAAGGGTGCCCAGTGAAATGCCCAGGGATTCCAAATTCCTCTGATTACCTTTGATGTTCAATGACATCATCTATTGCTTTGATCTGCATTCTGAATCGGATTCACATAGACTAGGTGCTTCAGCAGCAGATACTATTCCCAGTTACTCCCAATCTGAATTGTGAATCAGAATAGAAGAGGTAACAAATACTCCGGCAGCAGATAATACCCATTATACGTCAGGAAGCCCTTAGAGTTTAGCGTGATTCTACTTCTCCCCCTTAATTGGAAAACAATAGAGGACATGGAAGAGCATAAACTTTCCAGTGTGGAAGTGGAGAAGCTGAGAGAACTGCTTTGCTTCATCAATGAACATAATGAATTGATGAAGAGAACAGAGGAGTCTGTGAAGACGGCAGGAACTCCGATCTCACAGTGGTCTGTGAAGACGACAGGAACTCCGATCTCACAGTGGTCTACGAAGACGTTAGGAAGTCAGAGCTCAGTGGGGTCTGTGATGACAACAGGAAGTCAGAGCACAGAGGGGTCTGTGACGATGAGAGGAAGTCAGAGCACAGAGGGGTCTGTGGAGACGACAGGAACTCCAATCTCACAGTGGTCTACGAAGAGGGTAGGAAGTCAGAGCACAGAGGGTTCTGTGGAGACGACAGGAACTCCAATCTCACAGTGGTCTACGAAGAGGGTAGGAAGTCAGAGCACAGAGGGGTCTGTGAAGACAACAGGAACTCAGATCTTAGAGCGGTCTACAGAGAGGATAAGAAGTCAGAGATTAGTGAGGTCTAGGAAGACGACAGAAAGTCAGAACACAGAGGAGTCTGTGACGATGACAGGAAGTCAGAGCACAGAGGGGTCTGTGGAAACGACAGAAACTCAGAGCACAGAGGGGTCTGTGACGACGACAGGAAGTCAGAGCACAGAGGGGTCTGTGATGACAACAGGAACTCGGATCTTAGAGCGGTCTACAGAGAGGATAAGAAGTCAGAGATTAGTGAGGTCTATGAAGACTACAGAAAGTCAGAACACAGAGGGGTCTGTGACGATGACAGGAAGACAGAGCACAGAGGGGTCTGAGGAGACGACAGAAACTCAGAGCACAGAGGGGTCTGTGGAGACGACACAAACTCAGAGCACAGAGGGGTCTGTGGAAACGACAGGAAGTCAGAGCACAGAGGGGTCTGTGGAAACGACAGGAAGTCAGAGCACAGAGGGGTCTGTGGAAATGACAGGAAGTCAGAGCACAGAGGGGTCTGTGGAAACGACAGGAAGTCAGAGCACAGAGGGGTCTGTGGAAACGACAGGAAGTCAGAGCACAGAGGGGTCTGTGGAGACAAGAGGAACTCCAATCTCACAGTGGTCTACGAAGAGGGTAGGAAGTCGGAGCAGAGAGAGGTCTGTGAAGACGAAAGGAACTCGGATCTTAGAGTGGTCTACAGAGAGGATAAGAAGTCAGAGATTAGTGAGGTCTAGGAAGACGACAGAAAGTCAGAGCTCACTGGGGTCTGTGGAGACGACAGGAACTCCGAGTTCACAGTGGTCTAGGAAGACAATAGGAAGACAGAGTTCAGTGGAATCTCTGGAGATGACAGGAAGTCCAAGCTCAGTGAAGATAATAACAACAGAGAGATCAGAGCGCAAAGCTATGTATTGGGAATACACTGAGCTCCATCAGAAGATCCTGGATCTTGAAAGAGACATTAAAACCATAAACCAGGGAAAAAACGAAGAAATAAAAACCAAGGATTCTCTGATCAAGCTCTTGCTCGATGCCATCAAGGACAGGAATGTGAATCTGACAGAAAGTCAGAGCACAGAGTGGTCCATGGAGATGACAGGAGCTCCGAGTTCACAGTGGTCTACGAAGACAATAGGCAGACAGAGCTTAGTGGAGTCTCTGGAGATGACAGGAAGTCAGAGTTCAGAGTGGTCTGTGACGACAACAGGAAGTCAGAGCTCGGTGGGGTCTATGAAAATGTTAGAAAGTCAGAGCTCATTGGCGTCTATGAAGACGATAGAAAGTCAGAACTCACTAGGGTCTGTGGAGACGACAGGAACTCCGAGTTCACAGTGGTCTACGAAGACATTAGGAAGACAGAGCTCAGTGGGGTCTCTGGAGATGACAGGAAGTCAGAGCTCAGAGTGGTCTGTGGAGACGACAGGAACTCCGAGTTCACAGTGGTCTACAAAGACATTAGGAAGACAGAGCTCAGAGTGGTCTCTGGAGACGACAGGAACTCCGAGTTCACAGTGGTCTACGAAGACATTAGGAAGACAGAGCTCAGAGTGGTCTCTGGAGACGACAGGAACTCCGAGTTCACAGTGGTCTACGAAGACATTAGGAAGACAGAGCTCAGTGGGGTCTCTAGAGATGACAGGAACTCCGAGTTCAGTGAAGACAATAACAGAGAGATCAGAGCGCAAAGCTATGTATTGGCAATACACTGAGCACAGTCAGAAGATCCGGGATTTTGAAAGAGACATTAAAATAATTAACCAGGAAAAAGACGAAGAAATAAAAACCAAGGATTCTCTGATTAAGTTCTTGCTTAAAGTCCTCAAGGACAGGAATCTGACTGTCGCACTGTCGCACAAGCCGGTAGACAAGAAAGATGAAGAATTAGCCCTGGTACAGGAGGACAAGACAAGACACCTCAGACAAGAGAAGGTCAAGGAGAGCTGTAGATCGACAAAGCAGAAGTGCAAGAGGCCTTCTTTGTGGAAACGATTCAAAAAATTATTTGTTTGCGGGTCTAGTGACATGGAGATTGAAGAGGAGGTGAAGAAGAGCCGTAGATCGACAAGGAATAAGTGCAAGAGGCCTTCTTTGTGGAAACGATTCAAAAAATTGTTTGTTTGCAGATCTAGTGACATGGAGATTGAAGAGGAGGTGAAGGCGAGCCGTAGATCGACAAAGAATAAGTGCAAGAGGCCTTCTTTGTGGAAACGATTCAAAAAAATATTTGTTTGCAGATCTAGTGACATGGAGATTGAAGAGGAGGTGAAGGAGAGCCGTAGATCGACAAAGAATAAGTGCAAGAGGCCTTCTTTGTGGAAACGATTCAAAAAATTATTTGTTTGCAGGTCGAGGCGATGTTCTGAGCAGTAGCAATCAGTGCCCTACAGAACAATTTCAGACTTTAGAGATCTGACACCTGGTCAGGGAACCTGTGTTCTGTGGTATCTACTGTTTTTTCTCAGGGCTGCTCCGATTAGCCAACCTTACATTTGATGTAAGAAAAAAAAAGTTGTACAGTAATAAATAAAAATATTACTACATAAATTAAATATTACTACATTAAACCACCACAGTAGAACCAAAGTGAACTGACACACTGTAAGAACTTGTCAAGGGAAAAAAACTTGACAATGGGCTCAAGATATTGACCTTGGCTCTAGATTCCCAGAATCCTGAAGTGATTTAGCATCTTCGGGATGTCCTGAAACAATCCCGACCCATAGAGACCTAACCGTGGGTCGGACTCGGCTTGGATAATCGAGGCATGGGCTCGTAAAAGATGTAGACTCGTAAAGATGTTCGATCTGATTGGGATTTTGAGTAATTTGAAGGCCGGGACCACGATTTCTCAACAGAACGGATGAGATTGAGACCCGTGTTTTTAGGGGGTTTCCTACGGGTTGCTCCGTTTCGCCCACTTTACATTTGATGTAAGAGTAAAAAAATAAGTTGTACAGTTATATTATTAAATATTACTAAATTAGACCACTACAGTAGAACCAAATGGAAGGGTTCTCCCTGAACTGTGGTGTAATGTCATGGTAGTTCTGTACGCAGATAATTTGGGCCTTCCTGTGTGGCATGTACAACCAGAAGTTGGCGTGCAAGTACTGCTTCAGAGAGTTCAAAGAAGGGCAGGCGAGCGTGGTGCACTTCCAAAAATGAATTGTTTGCGGGTCTAGTGACATGGAGGTTGAAGAGGAGGTGAAGGAGAGCCGTAGATTGACAAAGAAGTGCAAGATGTCATGGTTCGATGTCTTGTTTTATCTTGTGTTTTGATTCCATGCCCTCTTGTGTCCTTTCAGTGTCTCCTGTGTTTTTCCCTCTATGTTTTCCCCCTCCTTTTTGTCGCATGTTTGTCCCCCTATTTCTGCTAGTATTGTTTCCTCTGTGCTTTCTCCTCTGTGCTTTCCCTTCGTTATCTCATCTGTCCTCTTCACTCCTCTCTCTCCTCACCTGTTCCTCATCCCCTCATCAGTGTCTGTGTATAGTCTTTGTTTTCCCTGTACTCCTTGTCAGTTCATTTGGTGTGATGTCCTCAAAGTTCCTTGTGTTTCCTACTGTGTCTCCGCTGTTGTGCCAATTAGGGAAAGGAGGTGCTGGGGTATTCAAGCGGGTCATTTGAAGGAGGATCAGGCTAGCTTAGGATGTTGATAAACATGACATGCTGAACCTAAAATAAAGAAAATACCACAGGTTGAACATCGTTTGTCTGGATCTCCTTATTTGGTTGCCTTGGCCACTCGGGCAACCTGACTTGCTTGATCTGATTGGGATTTGAGTCATTTGAAGGCGAGGTCCAAGATTTTTTACGGGTTGTTTCTAGGGTGCTCTGGTTTGCCAACCTTACATTTAATGGAGGAGTGTGAAGGTCTGATGGCATTCAGTCGGACAGCTAAACAGATCGTTCACTCAAATCAAATAAAAGAGAAATGTCCCGCAAGTCAACCCCAAAAGCAACATTACGGGAATTAACAGTAATGTGGAAACAGGTCTTATGTTAAAGTAGGAAAAAAATACTGAATTTCTACATGTCCTCCTGTGTGTCTTCCTGTCTGTCATACAGACTCTTCATCACACTTCAGCCTGAAAGACAACGTCTGTCTCCGACAGAGAGAGTCAGGCAGTTTACTGACGTGTCATGTGACCAGATTTAGAGCAGAAGACTGCTTTGTCTCCTTCACGGTTGTGTTGTTGTAGTTATTGTCTCTGGAAACATAGTATATAGAAAAAAATATCACCAAATTTAATAAGAAAAGTCAGCATCCCTCTCTGCTAGTGAGAGCCAGACGAGGTCTTGTATTCACTGATGGTGATTATGTGATGATGTCATTTACAGCAAAAAACTTATCTTTGTCACTTTCCAGGCTGCATGGCGGGTCATGATCTCCATCACAACATTTCATAACAGCAGCCATATGATTATAAACAGTCTTTTGAAAAATGGTTTGTTTTCTTTATGTAAAGTTCATCACACAACAGTATATATATGTGTGTGTGTGTGTGTGTGTGTGTGATGTCTGACTGAGGCTGACAGTCCAACCCACATCCTCGGGGGGTGGTTTGTTGGTGACGACTGCTGACACACAGTTACACACACAACACATTGGTTTGCTCATGCAGAAAGCAGAAACGCAGTACGTACACACATCTGTACCGACAGATCTGAAGTCATCATGCAGGGGGTCAACTGGGGACAAAAACGGCAATGTTAACATGATTGTGTTCATATAAAGTTTGTAACATGAGCGCTACTTAGCTATTACTCGAGGGTCTCGGCTTCATTTTAGGTTTTCCCTTTGAGCTTTGGTGCAGCTGAAAAAACCCACTGTTCTAGTTTCGAGATGATCAGATCTCATTACTTTCAAAGCTCCACTGGGTTCAGTAGTTTCACGACAGCTAGTCTAATGCTGCAGAGGGAGTTTTTTTTTCGGTCTTGTGATGATAAAGTCCTCTTTTTCCCTGACACTGGGCAGAATCGCAAGCACAAACTCTGTTTGCAAGTGCATGTGGGTGAGACTGACTAATTTTTGTGATTTTTGTAACGAGAGGCTCAACCACAATTCTGGCAACCAAACTGTAAAAGAGCCTGGAGCAGGATGAATAAATTACATTGCATTAGGAGGAGGATTGAGTGTCAGCTGGTGGAGTTGGGGTAAGCTTCAGTAATTGCCAGCCCCTCTCATTCCCTACTAAAGCTGTAGACAGTGTGGTGGGCCAAGAGGAGAGTCCAGGCTGTGAAGAAAACTGTTGCTTTCTGCTCTTCAGGAATCACTGAAACTCCTGTCTAGACATGTCGATGCACACTCATTTATTTAAGAGAATAAATAATCTGCTTTTAGGTTACAGCTACAGTGAAAGATGTGAAATTCATGTTCAGCCAGCCCTGTCTGCAGAATAAAATGTGGGCATTGTACATTACTGCAACCTACAGATATATCGGATGTCAGCATTTAAAAGACGTCATATCAACGTTTGTACAATATGCATCATAGGTAAAGTGATCTACTGTATATTCACTGAAGTTCTCATTTGGAGGGGCTGTGTGGTGGTACAAAGGTGGAGAGTTAGCAATCATTTTTATTTTGCATCACTGTACCGCACCTTCTCACCATCATAAAACTGACTCCAACCTGTCCGTGCCTATCAGGCATGACAGAAGTAGTGTCACAAAACTAGAACTGGGACGATGCGTCGACGTAATCGACATAAATAAATTGAACGACTCACGGTTGCTGCTGCACCTCCGGCACACCGTCGTCATGGCAGACAAAAAGTGTTGATCCCCGAGTGCAACCTAACGGGCAGGACAGTAATGGTGGACCACTCGTCAAGCCTGCCTGTTAGGTCGCACTCGGGGATAGACACTTTTTGTCTGCCGTGACGGCGGCGCGCCGGAGATCCAGCTCCTATGGTGAGTAGTTAAAAAACCTTCCTTTTAGTAAACTCTGCGTACACAAACAATGTTCTCAATGCTCGTGTTCATGTGTAGAGACCCTGGTGATATTGCGAGCAAAGTTTCATGTTGTGTCGAGCCTTCTTAGTGTTTTAAACATAGCAATTTTGATGCTAGCGAACAAGTGCCCCTGCACCCCATTGAAAATTGCCCCAAAACGAAACTACCGTAAATCTTTAAAGTGCCTCTTTCGTTGTAATTATGCTTTTACAAAAAGGTTTGACTCATATTCAATTGCAAATAAAGCCTTGGTTCCTTTTTGGCGAGAGTTTCACTTTAATTAAATAGTGAAATAATTATAGATGTTTTGTTTTTTTTACATAAAATGAATTGGTATTTTAATTAATTAGTGACACATTTAATTAATTATTTAACGTTGTATTTATTTATTTAATTATGGCACTTTTAGTCCTCCAAAGCAGAGAGGTTGTACAGTAGCTCTGCAGTGAGAGAACTGAAGGAACAGACTGATGGCATAATAGTAAAATCTAGTTGTTTACGGTGAAAATGATCCTTCAAGTTATGTCTGCGTTTGTGATAAATGTCTTCTGAATGTGTGAAGCAATATACATGAAGCAGTAACACTCACAGCATCTGGCAAAAGCCAAACAGCTTGGGAGAAAATACAAGAGAGATGGATCTAACTACACGTGCAGGCAGATGACCTATTACTTTTGCTCTTATGATGTATGTGCATCAGATTTTCTGTGTGTAAACATTCTGTCATTGAGAAGTTTGTCTAGCAATGCATGAGTAGCAGAGACAGAGTTTGGGTACTTGAGAGTTTTCTATTTCATGAGTGTGTTAGTCTTGCAGAGTCTGTGCATGTGGTGTGTGTGTGTGAGTGAGTGTGAGTGTGTGAGTGAGTCATTGGTTGCTTGGCAGCAGTGGTGCTAGGTTCATTACCCTCCTAACGACAGGCTGATGGAGGTGCCTTAAGAGGCTCTCCTCTCTCTTGCTCTCCTTTTGTTTCTCTTTCGCTGCTTTCATCTTCACGACACATCTCCTGCTGATTGCCATCTCTCAGTGGCTCCACAATACCAATATTGAGAGAGACAGAGGAGCGAGACGCCGCTGGTCACCTGTGTTTCCTTCAGTCTCACGCTATTAATAATAATAATTTATTGAAGTTAGGTATTATTCTTCTTCTTCTTCTTCTTCCATTCATTTTTTGGCTTGCTTCAGCTCCTGCAAAAACTCCAACCATTCAATTATAGAAATGTTCAGCTCCTTAAGGACATGGCTGCTTCTATTTTTGGCTTTTATATCTTTTACACTTTGGAAATATGTGAAAGTATGTTCATCTTCTGATTTTATAATGGGTGTGTATTGCGTGAGCTAGAGTGTGTGACATCATCGCTAGAGTGGAGAGCAGCTGAAAAAAGTGCAGAAAAAATTCTGTTCAGCTTGATTTGGATACCACACCTTTTACTTCACATATACAATATATAAATAGAAATGTAGGAAATCTTGTTGTCCTATTTCAGATGTAGTATTTACACTTTTGGCTGTAGAAGCCCAAGAGCGAGAAGCACTCCCCCACAAGCCGCAATGTTAATTTTGAGCTTAAATTTCTGGAGCAGAACCTGTTTTGTCTCTCGCTCTGCCGCCCTCATTTTTAACTCTACAGAAATAAAAAAGACATCACAGAGTTCAACAATGTCTCTTGCTACTCACTTTATAAATATTTGGGCCATAGCCATTACACTTTTTTCAAAACTCGTAGGAATTTGGGAGGCGTTTTCCCATTCATTCTTATGGGGTCATTTTCAAGTTTGGTTCTGCTACTGTTCCAGCATATGTGCAGCCAGAGAAACTGTTCAGCCATTTAAATGTTCATCTTTTCAAGCTTTTTCAGCCCTCTTACTTTTCAGATAGAGAAACTGTGCCAAGAGTGATCAGATATAATGGGATATATCAAGAAGGGGACTGGGTTATCAAAAAGCCTGAAAAAAAACATATGTGCAGGCCTGCACGGAGGCGACAATATTCGAGTCACATACGCGGAAGCTACGTGCAGGTGCAGAAGGAAGAACGGGGATTTTACATAGAAAAATAGCAGTGTCAGCAGAAATAACAAAGATTAGGGATTGGTTGAGGCCACCAAGCCTGGGAGGACACTGCCAGTGTTCTGTGTTTAAAGGAGGATGCTCAATGCTGGGGTCAGTTAGGTCAGTTTTTTCACAGATTTTGTCTTGTGTCTGATCCCGTACTTTGTCTGCCAGTAAATAAAGTTCTACTGCACTCAGTCTTGAAGACTCCTGGTAACTTTTTTGATCTTTGAAATCTTTTGGACCAATGAAGGAAAGTGAAGTCGATTTACGGCACTTGCTACCTTTGACAGCCTGACAGGATGTCTAATCTAACTGTAACTCAAGTCACGCAAACCTACAGTTAGCTTTCATGGAAACCCCAGAAACTGTTTGTGAGTGCTTTTGTTCTTTAGAGTATTGGTCAGTGGTAGGTAAGTGCTGATTGTGTACCTCGAATCTGTGTAAATATATAACCTGTTCAACATCTTTACTGTTCACTGTCTTATGTTGTTACAATAAACAATTATTATTATAATTAAGTGAAAACCAAAAAGGAAGCGAGGAGAGAGACAAGCTTAAGAGGTGTGTAATTTACAGTACCTAAAACAGAGCAGCACTAAATTTCAATCCTCTCTACAGCTGATTACCTGACAGCTATTTTCATGCCTACTATTTGTCTTTTTAGACTGCTCTCATCTTTCTCATTTTCATTGTTGTAGTAATTTCTTCAATCGGAAATTAAAGTTATTTTATTTATGTGTAGATTGCCTTTGAGAATTGCTCACCAGTGCAGATAGCAGAGGCAGTATGTTCATGTGTGGCTGGAACATCACTATGCAACCACAACGTTGCTGTGTTTCTAAGTTTGTGCATTACCCCACTCTCAAGCAGGCCGCGGTGCCCCCTGTCCTTAGCTGTACAGAGACAGAGCAGGGTTGGCACAAGCCAAGAACCATGGTAAGTATTTGATTAGATCCAAAACACAAACTTATGCTATTTCCATTGCTGGTAATCCATCAATGACATTTTAATTCATTTAATGGTTCTTTTGTGTACTTAACAGGGTGTGAAACCAGGCAGAGTGGGTGATATGGTAAGCTCAAAGCTAGACAATACAGAGTAACTGACGGTGTAAGGTAATATCTATTGTCCTATCAAATAGTACAGCCTTGCCTAATACATCACTGTTCAGTGTTTTCACTGTGTAAAATTGTTATAAAATTCTATCTAAATTTTAAATCTTTAATTTGTGAAATATTAATTTTAAAGGAGTAACTGTTACAAGGCAGTGCAGGGGGAATATTCAGATCCAAATGTCCTCAAAGTGGCAGAGGTCTACAAGGACTTCACGGCGGACGTTGCTCCACTCATCATCACCATGGCAATAAGTGAGGATGTGCCACTTGTGGACTCCTCTCTTGGAGTGGTACAAGAAGGGAGTCCCATCTCATACCAGCATGCATTGCCAGTGAGTGAGGTTGTAATGCACCGCCCAGATGCCCGCCTCCACCACTCCTGATGTTAAGATGGCTACAGGCTGGATCTATTCACCTGCCAGATTGTATGTAGCATCAGCAACAACTGCATCTGCTGTCAACTGCAACATCCTTTGATATGGCAAAGAAAATAGTGGCGCCACCAAGAAGCAGAGAGACAGTGTGGAGTCGCACCATGTCCGGAGACTAAGGATCAGTTCTTCCCAGTTTAGGGAAATATGCCACGTGAGAGGGCAAAGCTCAGCAGAAACCCTGGCTGAAAGAATTGAGGCTGACCATGTGAGTTTGTGCCCCTGTTTTTTTTATTTCTACATGGGCTTAAGTAATCAGCATTTAAATCAGTTCAGTATCTTAAATAGTTCATAAATCAGTCCTTGAATATTTTGTCGTTCTTGTTGTATTGTTTATTTTTACTGATCTATACAAAACATGTGAAATTATTTCTCATTAAAGGGAGAAAGAAAGTCAGCAGTACACTGTTGTTCTTCATGTTAGATCACGGAGATAAGCAGGGCCGATTGCATTCCGGCGCCGGGCCAGATCTCTGGTGTACCGGCGTGACTGCCGAAAAAAAAAAATCAGGTTTGCCCAGAGATCGAACATACAGTTCTCTGGATCTAGCAGGCGCAACTTTCACCCAATCATATTAATGATTAATAGGTAATATTAAAAGGTGGGGGCTGCCTTGGCCGAACAGATCCAGAGAGCAGTTGCTCCACGTGCTGCTGAATCTGGTTGAATCTATTACTTTTCAGCTTTTCTGCCTTTCAGCTTTTGAAAAATTCAGCTTAAATGTTGACCACTCATTTTATGCATTTCCGGCAGTACATTCAGCAGATCTCCGAAATCACTTCAGCCGTCAGCATTCCCACTATATTTTTACAGGACATGCAGTTTTTTCTTTTCATTCTTGTTCTTCCTGCCTAATTCTCTGACTAGTTATGATTGGAAGATTGCTGTGTCCACCCTGAAGCCACATGTTGTGATTAAAACCGATAACTAGTTTACTCTTCATAGACTACAGTGAAGCCACTGAGAAAGTGTTTTGAACCTGCATTTTTCTTTATGGCCAGCTGGAGGTGACTCCATTGTTTTCAGAAAAAAATTACAATTGTATGCAAGCCTATGAAAAAAATGACCCTGCTTCTCACTTGGTTAATTACATCAGTAAACAGTTTCCTAATGAGTTTATGGTCTCAATCGTTAGTTTGAGGTGCTCTTTAATACAACATGATGTTTGATATGATGGGACATTTTGTTTACAAATAATGTGTTTTTAATGTGTGTTTCATGTTGTAAAGCTGAAAGCATTTATTTGGCTTGTAAACAGTGGTTGCTAACAAGTGACTACATGAGACTTAAGAGGTTACATTAAAGCCCCTGTACAGACTTTTCATTTAGTGTTGATTTTGGCGGGCCCGGTGGACGAAAGCGGTGGTGTTTTGCTGGAATGAAGACCGCATTTCCCATGAGCCCCAGCGCCCACTGTCATGAAGACGTTTGTCTGGCTGGCGCGTGTAGATTTGTTTTGGAAATGTCAGAAAGAAGACGGGACTTGCCTTGAAACCTTTTTCTTTTCTTTATGTTACTATTGTCACTGTGTGTAATGCTGCTGTTGCACTGCAATTTCACAGCTATACATATTACCCACGGCGCTACAGAGCTAGCGTTACAGCAAAGCCACAGTGACTGTGATGGATGAATTGTTCTAAGTAAGAAACTGAATCATTTATAATGACAGAGGATATTACCGATGCATCGTTGCAGGTCGGCTGGGCTGGAGCACACACACAGCTGAAATGGATGCGTGATCTAAGACGATTGTTGTTGTTTTTACGAGTGTAGCAGCTAGAGCTAATCTAGTGGCAACGTTAGCCAGCTTTGTTTTCATGTATTGCTGTAAACTACATCCCGCATTACACTTCATGAATGAAATTAAATTTACATACCTGTCTGAAGGAATCCGGCAAGTTCTGGATCCGATTTGAATCCCTTCAAGCCCCGCAACTCTCTCCATCTCTCGAAGGAATCGTCAATGTTTATCCGTGTTTTAGCCCCTCGATCGGATTCCCTCTTTCGTTGGTCTTCAGTTCAAATTCTTTTTCTCTTCTTTGTCTCATTATCAGCCATGACAAAAGTTTAAGCTCAGTTAGCACTGGCTAGCGTAGCAACAAAACAGCCATGCCGTATCTTCCCATATCTATGGTCCTGAGTGTCGTCAGTTCCGGTCTGACTGCCGTAAATCGTTCGTCAGTGGTCCGACCCGACCATTGCCTTTCAGAGGTATAGAATTAGACTACTTAGAAATAGCGTATCTTCACACTGATGGGCTCATTTGCTGTTGTAGGTAACAGAGTAACATCAGCAGAAACCACAGACTTTGCATATCCAGTCAAAAACTCCGTACAGGGGCTTTAAGAGTCCTCACAGAGACTCGTCTTTACAGGCAGACGTCAGTAGCAAACTATTTTAACTTTAATAGTGTAGTAAGAGGCTTAGTTGTGCTGCGATTCAATGATGTGACTTTAAAGTACTTAGGTTGTAGCCTAAAAATAGCTTTTTTCAGAGGCTTTACCGAGACAAAGCATTATTTCTTGAAATCTTGTATCTTGAGGTTGAAGCTGTTATTTTAAGGTAAAAACAGTACATAATATTGCATTAGAAATATAGTAGAATAGATGATAATGCAGGGTTGCTTCAGGGCGTGGCTTCCTTGTAATTGATAAGTTGCTACTAAGGCATGTCCTCTGGTTTCACCCAGATCCAATCAGGATGTCCTCCCCAGCTCCACCTTCTCGCCATATATGGTCGTCTTCTTCTTAAAAACCAAGATGGCAACGACCGTTATGCCTAGCTCGAAGCTTCTAAACAGTAATCCACAAACCCATGGGTGACGTCACCGTGGGATTACACTTGGTACAAACACATTAAAATCAATCAAACAAAGCCATACACACACATCCACATTCAGAATATGTCCTTTAATACGCACACTGTATAATATATGCATGCTGCACACACAAAGTGCGCCAGTATCCATGTCAAAATCCAATTCAGACCAAGAGCTCTGTCTGTTTTTGTGTCTTCTGTCATTTACATGAAAAGAAGTGGTACAGGAACAAAAAGGCCTGGCAAGGCACCCCGCTCTGCTACCCACAGATAACATTCACTTATTAATTTGTTCCCATCGTAACACAGCCAGATTGTACATTTAAAGCCCATGTCAGCCCATGTCACAAGATCCTATTCATTTCGTGGAGAAACGAGGGGGCTGAAATGCCCACCGCCTGGAGAATGCTCCAGAGAATTTAACCATGATGGTCGCAGAGAAAAGCAAAATGAGGAAAAACACATATTTCTTTAAGTGTGCACTCAGCTTCTTATTTCTAATTAACCATCTGGCCTGTGTTCGTCAGACTGCAGTCCAGAATGGTTTATAATGGGGATAAAGACAGTCATTGAGAGAAGCAGTTGTCTTGTGCCACTCGGAGCTTTTAGCTTGTATTTTAAAATATGTCCTGACAAACTAAACTGAGCAAGTTGATTTTATGTCCAAGGTTGAATCCACTGAATCAGGTCAAACGTGTGTGCGACCGTGTTGTCTAAGTGTAAGTGTTGTAGTTATGCTGTGCGACTGTGCCCCCCTCCCTGCTACTTACGCCGAAGGCATAATATTTCTGGAGCTGCTTGTAATGATGTTTCATTGGAGCCCTTCTGGCTCCGCTCCAATTGTTTCAACCCATTTTGCTCTCACATGAACCCCATGCTCACGCACACAAACACAATGCATTGTCTTTGTAACCATTCACCCGCACTCATCTGTGTGATATCCCTTCCTCCCCTCCCTCGATCTCGCTATCTCTCTCTGCCTTCTCTCATTCCATTAGTAAGGGATTTTCAAGGCCCTGGCAGCAAAAGCCCATTTTCTACATTTCCCCCCGGTGGCCTCATCATCAGGATTCAGCGGTACAGCCTCAAGCTAATGTTTTTAATTCAATCCCAGCAATCCATATCTAAAGCACCCGTTCCTTTGCCTTCTAACTCTCCTTAGCGAAGCTCGAGAAAAAGGCCGTTTATGTGTTTCCATGTCTGTGTTTATGCGTCCAGGACCCTTCTTTAACCTCAGGGTTCATGTCTGGCAACCCTCGATAAGAGCGAGTTTCACGCCCTTCCCCCCCTGACAAATACGAATCAAACCTGCGTGCACACACAATCACGTTTTTCTCTTTGAATATATTTTTTTAGCCACAATAGTTGGATGTTTTGTGAAAAATACACTCAAAAAAGCAGTAAAATGGACGGATTGTGAGGTTCGTGACCAGTGGTGAGAAACAGCGGACAACAGGGAGCAAAACGCTGTGTTTATGTTTGCTCGCCTTATGTCCTCCTGTGCCTGAGGCGAGCTGTAGCGCCGACTACTTCTTCATAACAAAATACAAATGGATCTGGCCTTCACTGTCCGCCGGCTGAACTAGCGAGCTGTCTCGAGGAGAAAGAAAGACGGCGAGAACGGGGGGTGTGAGGAGCGCAACAGGCAGCAGTGTGTATAAACATGGTAAAGTGTGTGTGTGCAGTGGGATCGAATCATGCTCCAGTGCCTATGGAAGCCATTCATATGTGCGATGTGTTTTTATGAATTAATAAAGGCAGGGAGAGATGATGGAGGGAGGGAGGGAGGGATGGAGGGAGGGAGAGAGGATGCTGGAGAAGCAAACCTTCTTGCAGAAAGAGAAAAAAAAGAGGACAAACGGAGAGAAAAGGAGAACAAAAGCGACTGTTGTGTTTTTGCCAGCAAATAAATCGGCAAACTCGCCCCTCGGCCAGGCAGTCAGTCAGCCAAACAGAAATCTAGCCGCCACGGCGTCCTGCACCACACACACACACACACACACACACACACACACACACACACACACACACACACACACACACACACCCTGTCATTCCAGATGACTATCATTACCCAGGTAAATACATCTGGCCTTAGGAGCCAGGCACACTCTCATCGCTCCTCTCTCTGGTGATGTGATTTTTTTCTCCCTAACCTTTTTCACGCTCCACCTCCTGCCCATTACTTTGCTCCCCCACCCCGTATGCAGACGCACACTTTGCACGAATACATGGCGGAGAGACAAAGAGAGAGAGAGAGATAGATGGAGGCTGGCCATGCTGCAGAGATTCACCTGCCTCATCAAATCGCCAATTATTTCAGCATGATCATATTTAAATTGCGGTGCGGCAAAAGGCACTTAGAGAGTCTCATTCGCTTGTACACACAGAGACATAAATATAACCTACACTTTCCTGCCCTCTATCATCCTCTGTCTATTTCGATCACTTTCAGCTTTATGTGTTTTTCTCACTGTCTCCCCCCTCCTTCTATCTGCCCCCTCCCTTTGTTTGACAATCTTTTTCTCTCGCTCGCTCTCCGTCTCCCAGGAGTCTGCTTCACAGATGAGTCCCCCAGTTACAACATCACTCATTGATTTAAGAACTGCCACGGGCATTGATCTGAAACAGCCATGCTCCCAGGCGCAAAAAAAGTCATTTCTGCTTGCTAGGCTGTTAATGACATGATGAAATGCACCCTGCTGTCTCGGCACATACAGAGATTCTCTGCGTGAATCACTATTATTGGGCTTGTGCCGATGGTGTATTGACGACAGAAGGGCTGATCGAAAGACATTTTTTCCTATGTCAATATTAAGGCACAGGAAAAAGTCAGAACTAAGATGTTGTGAAAGAATCTCTCGGATCTGCGCCCTGCTGGAGATTTATAGACGTTTCCGGTGGAGTGGCATGTCCGCAGGCTGAGTCCAGTTAATCATTCACGGGTGAGTACAACAAATGTCAAATGAAATGAACAATGGTGAACTTTCATCCATTTTGCCTTCACCCATAGCCCTCCACTCTTGCATTTCACCAAACTGTCTAAACTAGGTAGCGCAGATAAACAGAGATTGATAGGATTTGGATTGTTATATTAAGGACAAGATAATCATGTTAAAGCTCAGGTAGGTAATTCTGTTCAAAATCACTTTCTATCATATTTGTAATAACATTTCTTAACATCCTGACAGCATTCAGAGTATTAAATGATTTGAAATGAAAACAATCTTGCAGTATCCATGGTCTCTGGTAGAGAAAAGTAGAATTGTTAAATATGAAATGACTGTAAATGACACCATTCTGATCTAACAGAGGCTATTTCTGGTTGATGTCAGGAATATCTGTCACTGCAAGTCAAGAACCTCTGGACGTCTGTATGTAGTTGTTTATGCTAATTGTACTATGAATTGTCTAAATGATAAAAGGTATAAAGGTATAAAAATGGAATAAATAAGAGTCTTACCTAATTCAGTTGTTATTATTAGTGCGTCATGTAAAGTGTAAGAACTGTAATGGGTTTATTCTCAATGCAGGAAGTGTAAAGAAAAGGCATTTATTATTTTAAAGACTTTATTCAAACAAGTTAGAGATAATGCAAAACAAGGAGTAAATACAGAACGGCAAATAAATCTGTGTCAGGCAGAGTTCAGCGCTGGATGTGATGCTCCAAGCGCAGTCCTGAATTCTGGCCTGTAAAGCAACAGATGAGCGACATGTTTAGATATTTTTATGGATCAGAGTTCGACTGTCCTCAGCACACTGTGAACACACTTTCAATGATCAATACTTCAGACATTGCTGGACGAAACTGTACAGACGTCCCGGTTTATGAAACATGAAGTACGAGCCTTTTATCTCTCTCTACATGTTTCTACTTACACATCACACATGTGATTCTGATCAGGGCACATCACAGGTCTGATCAATAAACTGTACAAACACACGTAGTTGTGTGTGATGTTTATCAGAAGAAAGGAACACCAGTGATGTTCTACGTTAGCTGCTGACCTGCTCATGTTCAATCCTTTGAGCTTAGAGATCTTCTCCTCCACATATGAACGTCTGCTCCTTGACCCGTCATCATCAGAATCAAGATGCTGCCATGTTTGACGCTCTAACATGCAAAACATCACATCATCATGAGTCCAATATAATATTCATGTTCGCCTGTGAATCATCAAACAAAAATAAAACATGTAGCAGCTTGACAAAGCTAGCTTGACAGCTATCAGTGCGAGCAATAGCTCTGTTGGTTGTTTAGGTTAAATATGATAATATGAGGCGTTTACTTAGAGGTGATCAGACATGAGGTAGCTACCTGATGTCAGATGTTGAGATGAAAACGATACACTTGCAGTGTCTCAATTCAGGGTCTGCATCCTTCGAAGGACCCGGCCTTTGAGGTCTTCGAAGGCGAGTCCTTCGGAGAGACCTTGTTAACCGTGTCAGCCGTTGTTAAATGGGACGATTTAGCCTTTGGAGCATTTCCTGGTTGCGTCACCAGATGTTTTACCCTTACATCACGATTTCTGCTGCCCAGGCCCGCATGACAATATACGCCATGCGATTTCGCCATTTTCTCTCTTTCTTTCTTCTTTTTCAGGTGCGTAAAGAATCTTGGGATATGTGAGGCCATGAAGGATTGTAGCGGTGCGTCCTCCAGAAAGAGGGAAAAGAAGTCCGCATTTGTGGGCTGCATTTGCAAACAAAGACACACACACTTATACACACACTCTTTAACAAGGGATGAAACAAATAAATAAATATTGCCAGCTCTAACTTGTATGTGCTACCTGGTTGTATAAACCAACAGCAGTGTGATTGTCTAATGTCTGTAGAATCTAACAATCATTGTGACTCATATTTAAAATTGAAGAGGCAATTCAATAATCAATAGCTTATAGGATGCACATCAGCACCCAACAACTGATAATACAGCTCCGTCATAGTTGTGGCATGATGGGAAGTATTTCACAGCGACATGGTCTTTGTTGAGCAGTAAAATGTGTGAGAAGGAGCCGTTTGTGATTGTGTTTGGGGGGATTTTGTGCCTATAAGAGGTGATAATTCACAGTTTCAGCCCCTTCGCTGGAGAAGATGTTTACTTTGTAACTGTGGCTTTCTGATTTCTAACACCACCCAACCTCTCCACCTCGTAATCTGTATAGTGAAGCTGAAATGCTTTGAGAATGACCTTTGAATGGTAAGAATTTCCAAGGTGTTTGGGTCCATGCGTCTCCACAGAGAAGTGGCGTGGCATGTGTTTACTCCACAAAAAATTGAGAAAATGTGATATAATGATATTCTGATCCCTCACCGTCAGAAATTGTTTATGCAGGACCAAAAAAAGGGCCGTTTATCACAGTGTTGGACTTCTTGTTTCTTCTGAAATGACTTAAGATTTATTTTCTCCACAGCTCAGACGACAGATTTGTAATTTCGGGGCAAAGTGGGAACATTCACATGGCCCTGAAACCTTCCTGCTGAAAAGTGCGAGTTATTGAGGAGCGATCAGGCATGTGTGGCAGGTTTGAACAGCCTAATATAACAGAAATAGTGCCCTTCAGTCTGGTTATCTGCTCCATTTAGCCTCCAGCTCCTCAGGGATCATCATAATTAATGCCCATTTAGAAACTACCTCAGTGCTTTACACTAAGAAATGCAGAGGCAGTAATACCCACAGCCACTCTCTCACCTTCACACTTACACCTGCTTTGTGTCTGTCAGCATTAATTGAAGGGATACTCGAAATAACCGAATTTAAAAAGAAATGCCGTAGGGCTGTCTCTGACAATTATTTTCATCATTAATTTGTTTTAATTGATTTCTTGCGTTATTACATATTAGAGCCTAAGGTGCCATCTCTTCAAATGTCTTGTGTAATCTGAGGAAAAACCCAAAAATAATAAGTTGATGATGCTACAAAACAGAATCAAAAAGCAAATGATCACATTTGAGAAGCTGAAACCAGACTAGCATAAACTTTACCCTGATTAATGTCTTGATGAATGTTGATTGATTGTAAAACAGGTGTGATTAAGTGTTTCACCACTAAACTCCTGTATGGAATAGAATAGAATAGAATAGAATAGAATAGAATTATTTTATTGATCCCAGACTGGAAAATGATTTTGTGACAGCAGCAGTGGGTCCGCAAAAAAAAAGAAAGAAAGAAAAAGAAAAACACTCTGTACATAACAAAAATAGAAAGCAAGATATATACAATGTATATACACAGTGCAAACTATACTATAAACAGTAATGATTTATACAACTATACAAGGAATAAACTCCTATACTGAAGCTACGAGCACACTCATCACCAGAAACAGGATACACACAATGAATAAGGCACATTTTGGACAATGGATGCTGTTGACAAGCAGCCGGACTGCAAGTCAGCCGCTTCACATGCACCAGGTTTATAACAGTATGTACAGAGTAACTGTAGGCTGTGACCTCATTACACCCTTTAAGCTTTGTGGTTTTAAAAAGTGTAAACATGCATTATGCAGTTCTACACATGTTGCAAACATAATGGTGAGAAGACAGAGAGAATCAGCATCAGCAACATGTTCCGTGTTTGTCATTGAACGCTTTCTTTGTGGACCTGCAGTAAACTTAACACCTATTGGAAAAGCACTTTTCACTGTTTCTCTGAGGCTTCAGGGAACGGTTGGGAACCTGATCCACTCACAGCTTTTCTTGGAGCGGCTGGCTCTTTATCTTTTTGCCAACAAGTCTGAAAAAAAAAGCCTGACTGTTTGGTTTGGAGTGGTGTTTTTAAAAAAAGTTAATCTTGCGAGCTTGGAAAGCTGAAGCTGAAGCCTCGTATGATTTGTGGTTGGGAGAAATTAGAAACACATTTCATCTGCAGGGACTGAGAAGATGTGTCGATTATATCTGAACTGAAATGATTTCAGGGTAAGAACTATTGTGTTGTTCCCAGTGTGAAGCTCCTTTATGTGTATATCCCTTTTATTTTTATTTTATTTTACAAAAACTGCTTTGTGTATAATTAAGTCACGACTGTGGTTGTTGTTATTAGTAGAGATCATTAATTGGCTTGATATTGAGAATTTTTTTTAATTGTCTTTTTATGGTATTAGCCAATAAATAAACATCCACGCACTCCAATACAGTAGGTGGTGATGTGCACCTTTACAGAGAACACAGAAAGGAAGAGGATGGAGGTAAAGAAGGAGAATATGGACAAGAAGGACAAGGAGGAGGAGAAGAAGAGTAACACGCAATACATGTTCATACACGACTACATGTTTTGACACAGCAGCTGTTTTTTGAGCTGTGGAACAAAATCATCCATCTCTCCTCACTACATCTGTCATCCTTTCTTCAGCCCACATGTGTGCATCAACCACAGTTTAGGAACTTTTAAGACACAAGAATGTGAAACATGCTTCCTGGTATCAGCCATGAGAAGAATCAATTATTGGTTATCAGCTAAAGAAAAAATTCTATATTCCCTGGATATTAGTCTTGATTGATTGACTTGATCTTGCTGTGTTGACATTGTTGTTAGCTGACCACAGTGATCCCTTTGTGTTAATGTGTGATGTTTTCTCACACTAGCTGGAGACATTGTCTTAGAAACAATACTGAGGTCTGGTGATGAGCAGCGTCCTCCGCCTCCATGGACCAGCCCACCCTCAGCTAAACGCCTCTTGCTTGTCGGGACGTCTTCGACCACACAACTGCCTGTTGGAGCCTGTTTTGATGCAGCCGCAGGTCAATAACCCACACCATCGCCTGTCGATAAATCTTAACTGGAATCTGTGCTTACAAAGACATGCACAAGTGTTTACTGTGAAACCATGCCGCGTGGCTTTGAGATGAGCAGAAAGTGTTACACAGGAGGAGAGTGTTGTGGTATTGATGCCCACATCGGAGGCGATGTCCATTAGTGGGGTTGGACAAGTCTCTTCTCTGCCCACACACGGTCTCACCAATACCCTAATGACGGTTTCCCTAGAAACCATAGAGGAGAGAAACATGCGACACACACAAGTGAGCACACACTCTTTCAAATACAGGCACACACACACACACGCTTCTTCCACGTATTGTAATCTTCAGAGTTGCATGATAGAGTCTGTCAGGTCGGGGTGATACAGGAGCCTCGCTAGAGGTGGCGAGGATGACAGGGATGAGGGATATGGAGAAGAAGAGTTGGGGGTGTGGTGGAGGGTGGCTGGAGTGGGGATTGAATTATGCATGACAGCAGCCTCTGCCTGGCCCTCTCAGATGGATTCATTATGGGGGCTGGCCAGGTAATAAAAGGACTGTCAAGGAAAACGCCAGCAAAAACACTGGAAATGGTAGCAAATGAAAGGAGTGAGTGTGTGTGAGTGTGTGTGTGTGTGTGTGTGTGGGTGGGTGTGTGGAGTGCGTGGAGTGTGTGTGCTCCACCTGCTCCTGCCCTAGAGCGGCAGTGGAGAGGTGACCCTGCCATGGTAATAATGTGCTGAGGATTACAATTTGATTGAACCAAGCCACAAGGGTTGTTTCCTGCCCACTCTAATGACAGCTTGTTGCTTCTGGGACTGCTATACAAGGCCCACTTGACACACACTCACACACACACACACACACACACACACACAAAGACACAAACACTTCCCTCCTGCTCTTTTGCTCCCTCTCTCTCCTTGTTTTTCCGCAGCCACTGCCAGCTGAAGAGATGCAAAACAGAGCGAGAGGAGACGGTTATGAGAGATTAGAGGGAAGACGAGGAAGAGATGAGACAGATGTGCGAGATGTGTGAAGCTTGCCGACACATTTAAAGAAGGGGAGAAAAAAAAAGGTGGAGATAGGTGGGCGACGGAGAAGACGCGCAGACGGAGAGCGAGGAGGAAAGGGAGAGCATTAGAGAGAGAAGTTTGAAAGTGGTTGTCCGGGCAGATGAGTGTCAGGAGAGCAGCGCTGACATCAGAGGTACCTGCTGCTCGCCTTGTCTGCCTGTCTGCCTGCATTGATTCAGCGCTTCACTGAGCCAACAACAGCTGACTGACTGAGTTTCCTGTCTTGCCGAAGAGAGGAAAAGAAAAAAAAAATCCTCCGACACTGAGGATGAAACAGTTCAGCCGCTTAAAGCAGTTGTTTTGTTCTGTGATGTCTGTCTTCAAAAGAGCTGCTAAAAAGCTAAAGAACAATCACTTTGCCGTGTGAGGAAGCCTCCTCTTCTTCTTCTCTACAAAGCACAATTACAGAGGTGTTTATCTCGCTCGCATACACAGCCTCAAACTCTCCGTCTTGTCACTGCTAACTACCTGCTGTTGTGGCAAACGCGTGTAATTAATTAGACAAATGTGGTACTGTCTTCAAGGATAATTGTTTGTCAGAGCATCAGGGAGCTGAGCAAAAGCCAGCCAGCCAATTAGACGATCAGACAGACAAACTGTCAATCAGTCCGTTAGTCAGCCGAGACACTGCTGCTGCTGTGAAGAGAGATGTGCTCAGGTCTCAGTGTCAGAGATGTCTTCTTTCATTACAGTGCATCCAGCCTGATTCTGTGATCCATCAGTGTTCAGTCATATTCAAATTACTATGTTAATTACATGTTTCTGTCAAAGGAGATTGTGAACTCATGTTATTTTTATACCTGGTAAAAATAGACTCCTGTCCGGACGTCAGCGGCTCCGTTTTCTGGTTGTGTGTCCCGTCGTCTCGACTGTACATCCATCCGTCCCACTCATCAACAACATACCTCACAGTCTCCTCGAGGGAACGTCTTCACATTTGGCACAAATGTCCATTTCGACTCAAGCATGAACCTACTAGATTTTGTAAGTCAAAGGTCAAAGTCACTGTGGTCTCATAAATGTTTATGTTTTCTATAATGTGCCGTGTTGTGTATTTTGTTTAACTGCATGTTTTATTAATCTATTTTCATGTGTATTTTCTTTTGATTTGAGTTGATTACACGCATGCTTTAGAAACAGCCGATCATGATTTTAGGCAGTCAATGCAACCTTTTGACTGACAGCTGCACCAGCCAGTCAGATGTTATAGCAGGCTCACGGACTGATTGATAAGCAGGCCAGGTAGCCGGATGCAGGTGTGCTTTTTGGAACAGATGCTGACAGAATGGGAAGCAGCGCAGCAGCGGTAGATGACCTCGAGGGCCGAACACAGACACCAGTAACAGTGTATGGAGGCTTTTGGAAGCGAAGAGGCAGAAGCAGGAGTTTCTGCCCAAAAGCTGTGAGTCCCTCACCAAGACGCTGCTAACTGCTAGCTGCGAGCTGATAGAACCCTGAAGCCAGAGAAAGTGACTCCTGTGCTTGTAGAGCAGGCTACTGGCCATCTCATGTGTTCTAGGACCACGGGCGTCGCTGGGAGCGGTTCAGCCGAGGTGGAGGTTGGACGAGGGATGGGAACAGCCGAGGGCCACAAGCAACAGGGAGGTTTTCAGTGGAGGACGGCTCGTAGCGGCTAACCGGCGTGGTGGGAGAGACGGCGCTTACATTACAGGAGGACAAAGACTGGAGCACCGTCGTGAGCTCTCGGGCTGTTGAATTTTAAACTTTGTCTTAATTCTGCTTTGAAAAGAAGATTCCCTCCTTTTATAGAAGGGACATTGCCCTAAACAATGATTATTTCTTCCTAGTTCTTGCACAATAAATATTTTCTGTGTGTAAAATTGTGTTTGGGTTTTTGAGCACTGCTCACCCTCGTACAAAAGAACTTGCGTTACGGAATTTGGTGGCTTTTGATTAACACATGAACATTGAAAAATAGAGTAAACCACCCTTATGACACATTACTTAATTTATATGATAGTACCGACAACATTTTATGTCTAATTGGAACAGCAATGAAGAGATATTCTTCTCTCGGGAAAAACCTCTCAGCCTTGTTTGTATTTCTTTAAGCCAATCCCAGTTGTGTTGGGCGGCGCTGAACACAGGATGCAGCAAGTAGTGTTTGGAGGGAACTTGTTTTGCACATGGCATTAAAATCCCTGCAAAAGAAACGGTAACTCATGCTAGCTTGTTTACGTCCGTACAGTTAGCTACTAGCTAAGTGTGACATGCCAGTTTTGGTGTGTAGATTTCTGGCTCAGAGGCTAATGCCCAGAAATCTGAAAGCTTATTTCAGTGCGGCTAGTTTTTCTGATGTGCCATGTTGGACGTCATGAAGTAGAAAGCACCATGGAGGCATGTCTTTTTGAATATGTTTTTCTTCAGTCAGTCTTTGTAACTTAACGTCGCCTGAAAGATGTTTAAACGCTTGAGTGAACAGATGGAAGACTAGTTACATTCAAAGTTCCTTAACTCTAACGCAAGCAAAACTTGGCGCGTGCAGCCGGATGCTGTGTTTCCATCACAGCTGATCAGATCTAGAGCTGATCAAGACTTCTGACTACTGCTACACAAGGACATACTATGGCTTCATTTCCCTCCGAAGAAGAGGCTGGATATGAGAAAGGAGCCGGAGAGATGAGGAGATGGATGATTGAGTTGAGCCAGCTCACTAAATCTTTAAGCACTGTTTCTCTAACCTGAGCTGTTGCTTTAAATGCAGCGGCCTGGCGCTACACTGAGGATTAGACCTCTGACAGAGCGCCTGTCGATCTGTCTACCTGCTCTTTGTGTGTGGAGACAGGCCAGGGGTTAGTTTATTATCCACCCTACATTGTGTAATGTGTCGGGCTGTTATAGAAGATTTGGAAGGCGAGAGAAGCCGTGAGGTTGTGTTTGCAAACTGATTAATTTGTGATTACAAAATAATACAGAACAGCTTTGTTGGGGTCATGATTTAGTTGTTTTGGAGCTCCACGAAAAGCTTATGTCACGATTACAATCAGATGAATGTCTGTCTTGAGGTTTGAGCCTTATTCCTCTGAAACAAGAACAGACCAACTGTTTTGTTTTGTTTTACTGATTCTCCAAACGAGACGTCGTCTCATGTTGCCTGATGAATGTGTTACATGTTCATCAGTAAAAACAAAATATTCATCTGTAAACGATGAATAATTATACTGATGGCTACATCACACAAACAACTCTTATGTTACTGGTGGCACTGAATGTTTGTTTAAATGTCATTTTCAGTTTCACTCCTACCACACCCATCATCTGAATCTGAACACCTGAGTCTGGTAGCAGCGGCCTGACTCAGTGCTGAGTGTTTCCTCTCTTTGGCCTTCGAGGTTTCTCTCTCCATTGATCCGAACCTAAAAGGTTATGCCACCATCCTACAATCCTCACCCTTAAAATTAGAACAAGCACCAATTATTTTCCCCAAATCCCTCTTAAACGTCCTTAATCTCTTTTGTTTCACAAACTGTCTGCAGTGTTTTTCCCATTTTCACGTGTTGACTCATTCACTGAAAATAAGCTTTAATCCGTCTCTTGTGGCAGGGTTTTTCCTGAAAGCTCTGAGAAATTAGAACATGAGTAAGAAAAGGGGGCAAAGTACTTCAAAAAACACTTGTCGTTAATGGAACTAAATCACTGCTAACAATGTTTCTGTTTGCCAGGAAATTTCTGATCTCCCGTTTGTTATTAAGAGAAGAGATTAGAGCTATGTGCTCAATTTCCAAAAAGCAACTTGTAATCACACAAGTCCCATTATGCAAACAGGAAGCGATTATTCAGTACAGTGCCAAGGTTTTTTTCCTTTTGGGAACAGGTTTTCTGTCACTGTGAGTCCCCAAAGACTCGTAGTCATAGTTAAAGCCCAAGGAAAGGTGAGATGGTAGAATGTACTTTTGTTATTTCAGATCCCGCCAATAAGAAACGGACTGAATAAGGATTAACTCCGCCATAGCTGGTGTTCTGTTCTGGAAAATTATTAATCTCCAGCAATAAAAATGTCCTACAATAGCAGAGTATGCAGCCCTGCGCTTTCTGTCAGCTACCAAAATGGGAATAAAAAGCGAAGGTGTCAGATGTAAATGTACACACGGAGAGAAGCCGCCAGATGAAAATGAAAAACAAAACAAAAAAGTCTGGCACAGAGGAGGGGTGAGTAAAAACAAAAAAATGAATGCAGGAGGACTGCCAAGCAGCAGTGGAGGGAACTGACACCCATGATTGGGTCCAAACCAAAGAGGCAAATAAAAGAAGCCCCCTAAGCCCTTGTAATCAGTAGAGGAACAGACGAGGCCGAGCTGGTTTTTCCTCCTTAAGCCTTGGTGGAGTTTGGGGTCCAATGCTAGTCTTTCAGGGGGCCCTGCCAAATGGCAGCACACATCAAAGTCTTTAGCTGTTAGCCTCCTTGCCTACTCACGTCAATGTCCCAGGGATTAGCATTAGCATAATTGAGGTTTATGTACAGATGCTTAGTGCAAGGGCTTGATGGATCACCATTCTGGAATGGGAATGTGTTGTGTAATGTGGATTTTGCATCCATTCTGCTTAAGACTATGAACACCACCCCCGTAGCCTATTACACCATGTAGAGAGAGAGAGAGTGTGTGTGTGTGTGTGTGTGTGTGTGTGTGTGTGGGACACAGGGACAATCACACGCACACTATAACACTGATTTAATCCATACGCGCACACACACATTCACACACAACACACATTTTCTGTCTATAGTTGGATTCTGAGAAAGCGAAAGAGAACAGAAGTGTAGTAAACAAGCTGTGGGAAGAGAAAATACCTCTCCACACACTGAAACACCGCAGGAACAAATCTGTGGCCACAGCACACTGCTGCTGATACACCTCAACTCTCCTATCTCAATGTAACACACTCCCAACTTATTTCACGTCTGTGCTGAAGAGAAAAACTGTTTTCAACAACACAGAACATAACAAAGCCTTTCTTCAACATGATGTTACACTGCAGGAATGTGCCAGAAGTCTCACAGTAAATGGTTTTATCATCAAACTCTTTTCAAAGACTGTTAGTTTTAACATAGTGAAGTCGTGTTTTTGGTGTTTGCCACGTTCAGGTCGTCCTGAGAGTTGTGACTTTGAGCATCCCAAAGATGCTGGTATTGAAACGGTGAAGGTTTTAAGTTGTAGACTGATTCTTTAAATGACTTTGAATAAAATAAGAGATCCTGTAAAGAAATGACTCCCATCTCAACATTAATATGTTTGGTGACATGGCTGAAATACTTTAAATTACTGTAAATTGACATTTGTCCTGAATACGTGTTCCCATGCAGCTCTACTGCTTCTGTATCCATTAAAGAAAGTTATTGACTCCAGCCAGCCAACCAGAGCAGTGACCCTGCTGAGTCTTTATTTCTGGCCCATGAGACGTGGGGTAATGGAGCTGCACCCTTCTTTATGGAGGCGCTGCACAGCCTCCAGCTGATCTCTTTATTCAGCTGCTGCTCAAGTCAGAGGAGGCAGAAAATGAAAATGAGTTTTTTGGCGGGGTGTTATTATTTTCATCTGTTTGAATGAGAGCATCTGTTTCGCTGGTTGAATTAAGTCGTTGATTGTCTTATTTCCTTCACCCACCTGGATTTCTCCTCTACAACTACATGCAGCTGTGTGTAGCAGGTGACGGTGTTGGAAGTCAGTATGATATCAAGAACTTCCTCATATAAAGTTCTGTTTATCATCATTACAGTGTTGATGATATTTTCATATTCAAATGCAGTGGAAAATCATTAGTTAGTAAATAACTTGACGGAGCGTTGACCCTGTCGTTTATTTGCATGTCAGTACACAGTTTGTGAGGCGTGTGTGTGTGTGTGTGTGTGTGTGTGTGTGTGTGTGTGTGTGTGTGTGTGTGTGTGTGTGTGTGTGTGTGTGAGGAGCACTGCAGGTTGTGCAGATGAGGCGGTCAGCACACCTGTTATTTATTTGCATACTGTATGCTTTGGGAAGCTTGCAAAAGAGCTGTCACCCGACTCTTAATGGTCATCATGTAGTTAAAACAGCTGAAGCATTGTGTGCGGCTCAGATACTGTAATACCTAGATTCTGTATTAGGACAGAAAAAGTGCAGATATTAAAACATTTTGAAGTCCAACGTTGACAGATTAAATCATCGACTTTTTTGCAGTGCAAAATCTTGATGTTTTTTAAAATGTGTTAATAGTTTTTTATCATTATTGTGGTTATTATTTATTATCATCATTCTTGCACTATATCATGTAAATGTATGTGTATATGTCAATTAGATTCTATTTTCTTTCCCTTTTTATTATATTGTCTATTTTGCTTTTGCTTTGTTCTTGTAACATTATGACGCTGCTGCAACAAACAACATTCCCCGTCTGCGGGACATTAAAGGATTTCTGATTCTGATTCTGATTGAAAACCTCTGAGTCAAAGTAAGCAAACTTGTAGTGTCGCCTACATGTAACGTGACGACCACACCTGGAGCCAAACATAAAGAAGTGACATGTGCAGGAACATTTGCATTCTTTGAAATTGTTTTGTTGTTTTGTTTTGTGTTTTGCTGCAGAGACTCGGTAAGCAGCTGGATGCTCATGATATGAAGTGGCGCTGAAGTGCACTTGCCTGCCATCAGCTGTGCTGAGGTGAAGTTTTGTAACCGCCGCTGACCCATAACAGCCTCCCGCTGCCCCGACAAACATGATCGCATGTTAAATTAATGTCTGCGCAGGTGACACAGAAAAAGGCGTTTTTGAAAGTCTCTATGTTTATCACTGAATTAGTAGAAGTTTTTTTAAGAAGCTTTTCTTCATATTACTGTGTTGAGACTGCTCCACTCCTCAAGACAAACACGTCATCAGCTAGAGACGAACCGTCAACCTCACCCTGTTAGATGTTTTCTGTGTCTGCTGCGTGTGCAAGCTGGCATCAGTTTGATAAGTCGATGGATGATATGCTGCGACTGTGTAACTGTCAACTTGGTTTGATGTTTTTCTCCCACTTCCTTGACAAGACTTGATCAATTTAGCTTTAATAAGCTCCATCGATGCACAACAGGCAGCTGTGAAGGACTAAAAAGAGTCCCCATGCCAGGCTGGTGTGCGACGAAGAGGAGCTTTATCCACAGGTGGTGTGGATGGGACTGTTGGAGTCCGGTGGTGTAGGTGTCCGTGTGAGTAATGATGTTGTCACTGTTGCTATAATTGATCAGGATGTTACAGAGCCTGCAGTCAATATGGGAGACGTGTGTTCCAGGAAAACAGTGGACGTGTTCTGTGTCAATTTTCTAATCCTTATTTTACTCAAGTCTAAAATGCACAACTTCCTGTCAAACCCCGGTGCAACAAGAGAAAAGAAAACGCTTGCTTTGTGTTTTATTGTGTACTGAATGAGATGCAATTGGATTTTGGTTATTGGCTCGTGAAGTCAGATTTCATACATACTGCACTTAAAATTCACACAATCATGCACTTCCTCGTGGACATCTGTCAGAGTGCACATCCACGCTGTTCCATGAATCATGTATTTCTGGGAGTCGAAGAGTGTGGAAGACAGAAAAACACCAGAGAAGGAGGGTGAAACTGAAGATCAATGTGTTTCGCCTCAACAGCATGTTTGAGCGTGGGAAGTTTAGAAAAACTTCTCCTGGGCCTCACAACTCAAGTGTGTGTCTGTGTGTGTGCCAAGGCATTTGTCAGTCTTATCGCCTCTCTCGGCTCTCTGTGGTGGTGTGCTGGTGGAGAGTAATTGAGTGCTTAGAGTTATAGATGAACTAATTAGTGGGCGCATTGAAAGCTCAGCTCATTAGTGGAGGGAGAGAGTCCTGTGCCGCCGTGGCTCTGAGGGCTCTCTTTCATATCCAGCCTCAGCACCGGGAGAACGCCACTCCATACAACTTCATTAAAGCAGCTGCAGGGAGGACGAGGAGGAGGGACGTATATTCAAATAGAGAGGACGAGTGCGAAATAAAGTGTATGAGCAGAGACGGTCTGCACAAACGACAACCACATGATTCATATCGAGAAGAAGGTTCATTTCATTTTCACAACCAAAGACCAAGTTTGTACAGTTTGGACAAGTTAAAGCACATCCTAAAATATTTTTCATGTTGATTACTCTGCCAATCAAGTCTATAAAATATCGGACAGAGTCCAAGAGGACATGTTTATGTTGCCAGTTGACAGATGTATCTGAGTATTGGACCAAAAATAAATCAAAGATTTCTAGTTTACGTTCAGGAAAGCAGTTCTGGAGAAACATAGTTGAATGCTTTGGGTCACAATTGCAGGCTGACTGCTGACCCAAAGCAACGGTATCTGGCAACCTGTGAATGAGACTATCTCATTAAAATCACTAAAATTATTAATGGAATAGTTGCTGAACAGTCAGCAGTTTGTTTGATTGGTATTTGTAATTGTTTCAACTGTACAAGGTTCTTTGTTTTTATCTGAGGTCCAGCAGCATCAGAGTAAAGGAACATGACTGATGACATTCAGAGAAACATAGATAATAACTCGGCACGCGGTCTTTCTCCTGCTGTTGTTGCTCTGAGGCTGATGGACCAAGAAACAGCCTCGAATTATATTTTACATGTAACAACATCATGTGATGCACACTGGCCCAAAGTTATTTTCCCATAAGTTATCAATAAAAAATGTCATACATCTTTTTAAGCGACAGCAAAATGACTTATTGACGCTGTGTCCAGATTTCCCTTAATTGATCCGAGTATTGGAGGGATGTTGAAGGGGTCAAAGCTTCTCTTGGTTAAACCTTCCACATTAGACGTAGAAGCAGAGCTGGACTAGAACTGGCTGGCTGAGACGAAAGAAACACAGCCGACCTGTAGAAGACCGCAGATTTAGAAGTGAAGATCTGAGTTATCATTGATCTCTGTGTCACCTGAAACTGTAAAGAACCCTCAAGAACATCTAGAATAATAATTGAAGGTGAATTATCTATAGCTGTTGCTTGACTTACAGACGTGCTCAGACACTGTCCATACAACACTGTGAATTCAAGCCTTCACAGGAAACTCACAAGGTATCACGTGCATGTTGGCGAGCAGTGTGAAGTTTCTGTTGTGTTTGGACGGCAGGCCGACACCAGAACATTAAAGAACCTACTGCAGCATTACTCTCACGTGTTTCCCTCCACAGCGTCCTTCGATGCACAGGTTGTTATTTCTGGCTGTCATCGATTGGACAGAGTGGCTTTTTATCGTGTTCATCAGAAAATGGACTCTGGCTACTTCATTTTAGTCAAGGAGAAAGATTTATTGACTGTCCCTGTATTGATGAAACACGTGGTGCACAGCTCAATGATGGCAATTACTTGAATTGATTAAGACCTCTGCTGTCAGTTTCTACCAAACTGCAGCACTGCTGACATAATGATCATTTTTCTGGGCCTATATCTTGGATTTTGTGATCCTCTTGTATTTCACTGAATGACAACAAGCTTTTTCTTTTAGCTCTCCCAATAAAAATTCATATTAATACATACGCATCATTAGCACACAACATTAAAAAGTCTTTTTGTGGGCTGAGACCCATCCTCCTTTCAGGTTTTGATGGACATTTACTCAGTAGTTTCAGCCAACAAACAAACAAATACGGGTAAGAATATCAAAAACAAAGTCCATTTCTCCTTTTTCGGATGAGCTGCTCCTCTAGGGGGAAAATAAATGTTTTATTTTGGTAACACACGATTGTTTAAGTTGAACTAAATGATGTTACTATTGTCATCCAAACTTGTATCACTTTTTTTAGTAGGAATGATTGCGTGAAGTAGATAAAGGACAGTCACTAAAAATAAAAGCGTCGAGACGAAGCTCGTCTTGTTGGCACCCCGTCAGGCAGTATTGCTTTATGGTTTGCCATCACATGGACCAATCATAGCTAAGTGTCTTGCTACCTCACAGGCAGTAAGCTGAACGCAAGACAACTCCTCAGTTATGACCATTACATTGAGTGCGTGTCCTCAGACCTACACACTGATGGTTTTGACTGCTGAGTCACTGAGTTTACAGTTAGCATGAAGCTACGTGTGATATGCTAACCAGACTGATGTTAGCATTCCTCATCAGGCCAAACACCTCAATTAGCTTCTTACTAGTTTGTGAAACCTTTTGTGTCAGGTTAGAGCAACAGCACCTCAAAATGTTTGAGCAGACGCCTGAGCAGAACCAAAACACTGCACGGGACGTTTGCTGTACGTTTTTATTATATGAAAATAAAGCAAATAGATTTGTAGTTTGTAGAGAAATAACCTGTTTCCCAGGGAACATCCCAACAGTCCACACAGCCAGTCCACAGGCTGGCAGGCGTGATCCTTCAGTGGCACTGTTAAGATTTTTTTCTTTGAATGGCCACCAGTTAGACATTTCCAACTGTTTCTCCACTGATAGCCCAGTAAACCCTCTGATAGAGGGCCACAGATCACCATGCCAGGGCATTATGACAGCTGCCAAGCAGCCAGTCCAAGCCAGGTTACCTCAAAACATTCTGGCCTACAGTAGCTAATCTGCCTCGTCCAGCTTGTGTCCATCGTGCCACGATACATCACAGCTATGACTCCCCCGTGCCACAGTGGGCGGGCACCATTAAGCTGGATGGATGAGGGAGCGGTGCCAGTCAGGGGCCGCCATATGAGCCTCTTCTTCCTGCTTCCTCCTCCAGCTTGGTGCCCTTTAATGGGCACTTAATATGGCTGACAAATTTACAAGGCATTTAAAAATGACCCAGTCAGCCAGTCAGCAGAGGGGAGGCGAGGAGGAGAGAACGAGAAGGAGGAAAGAGTGTCCAATCTCATTTTCTCCTGCCGACCGGGGCAATAAACATGCTGGATTTATATCAGAGCGGGGTTATGGGATGAGCAGGCTTTGTGTGTGTGTGTGTGTGTGCGCGCATGTGTGTGTGTGTGTGTGTGTGTTTGTGTGTTTAGCGTACACACTCTGTCTCCCCAGTACAAATAACTCACCCTGAACACCTGTCAACATGAGTCACGACACCAGAGAATTCCTGCAATTGAGCACATCCAACTAATTGGTGGCAGCCTGCCAGCCATCCCCCTTATCTCTGCCTCTCTTTATCCCTCTCCCTCTCTCTTTCTGCCGCTCGCTCTCTGTCTTTATCGCTCTTTATCTCTTCTTTAACACATATTTATTCCATGCATCTTACTCGCTCTCCTCCTCCACTCTCTGCCTCTTCTCTCTCTCTCTCTCTCTCGCTCATTTTCCCCCCTCATCTATTTTAACATAACATTTATGGATGAATGATTTAATACTGGTTATCAAACTCATCATTGTAATCGCATCTCTAATTACGCTTAATTAAAACAGTCTAATGGCTGCTGCTGAGTCGGTTTTTGAAAGCAAATCAGCCGCTCTTCTATCTCGCTAGAATTCCTCCCCTGACTTAGCATTCGGTGTACTCACTCAACACCTCCGACAACCAATCAACTCCAAATTCTCTACCCAGCTCTTGTCAGGTCGTTAATTAAGCTCCCGAAGTGCCTAATGATTAAGATAACGCAGCAATCTAATGGTGAACAGGCTCTTTCCTCCCTCTTCTTTTTACAGCTTTTCGATTATAGCACCCTTGAGGTGTTACTCAATCTTGATGAAATGCAGACAATTGACAAATCAGTTGCTTTGAGCCGGGGCTTATTACCCCGCTGCATATTCATGAGTTGTTTGGGGAAGAGTGGGACGATTTTTAATCAAAGTCGCAGAAAAGGATGGCTCGCCACACCTACCTCCCCCCCTCACTCCTCTCACCCAGCCTCTCACCACCCCGCTGTGAATAACATGCATCATTCATTGGATTTAGCTCACATTTGCGTGGATGCAGCTGGCAGTGGAAGATGTGTGTGTGTG
>CAEMYA010000003.1:1656568-1799935 GCA_903131615.1 Diplodus sargus | reverse complement strand
TGTGTGTGTGTGCGTGTGTGAGTCGATGCGAGGGCTTGCTTCAAGGGGCCTTGGACAAATGGAGGTGCCACATGGTCAGACCAGATGTTCTGGTTTCTTATGTGCATAGCTCATCAAAAACAACAACCGGTGCCACCATTGGGCCCCTGCTATCCAGTAAGGCCAGCCAACCCATCTGCTTCCTGCCTGCCAGGCCCGGTGCATTGTGGGTCCTGGCTTTTTCTCCGGTGTGTCTGCAGTTTCCAACCTGTTTTGCATCTGATGAGAGAGAAGAAGTGTTGGTGCATCAGCAGCATAACCTTTCTGGAGGAATGAGGCGATCATTAATATGCATGTGGGACAATGGAGGACAGAGAATGTGTGATGCACATGAAGCCAGAGCGACACCAGAAGGGTTCGTTGTGATAACGGCGTGCAAGGTTTCAGGGTTGTCAATGTTTTCTCGAAACAGGCTTTGAGACATGTTTTCTCCAATTCGAGCCTCTAGAGCTCGACCTTTAAATATGTGCCTCTTCCTGTGGATGCAGGTCCGACATGAACTCCAGCAAAGCACCGAATGTGTTGGCGCATTCGTTTGGCATTTAAATCTCTGGTGTGATTATTGGTTTATTCAGGTCTGCCTTATAAACTCTGAGATATAAACTTAAAAAGCGATGAAGGTTGTTTAAAACAGGAGAGTTTCTGGTTGTTATTACTGGATTATTTTTGTTTTACTTACTTGTTGTATTACGACAGCATTTCTACAGCCACACATACCTGAAACCATTTAATTCAGTGTTTTACTGTAAACATGAAGACTAATAATGATGCACTGGGTTAGAAGGGTCCATGCAGAGTTAGATTTCTCAGGATCTGTTGGTGTAGTTCAGTGTTGGGAGGCGTTACTTTTAACTTTAATATTTCAAGTAACAAGTTTACACTGTTATCTCCTCAGGGAGCTAACATGTTAGCATTGTGTTAACAGAAATGAAAACCCCTTTATGATTCCTTGTGCATGTTGCTGTTTATATAGAGGATGCATCTTTTGCCACTTTAGGTTGCCGGGATTCACGCATCTTTACGTTAAAGCATCCTGAGCTGTTATCCAATAAGCAATCCCTGAACAGGACGAGTCACTTCTGCGAGTCCTGCAAAGTTTTAGGACACAGAATCACAGCAGAGGGACGTTTTGGCGGCACAGAGCATCATCCATGCGTGGGAGTGTGTGAGAGGTAGTCTGACCTTCACACAGCGGAGTGGCTTTTCACTTCCTTGGGCTATTCGAGTTCTTAAAATTCTATCCAACTCTTCAACCCTTCACCTACAGCGGAAAAGTGTGTTGCTCAGACAAGTACATAAATCATACTGATATCTTCCAATAAACGTTGCGCTCAGGCCTCGTCACAGCAGATTGCCGATGGCGGCTCTGCTCGTGCTTGCAGTGGTTGTCCTCAGCGAGCTGTGGCTCCGCCCTCCTCCTTGTTTCAGTCAGCTCATGTGTCTCATTATGAAGGCAGAGCACAGTTTGTTATTATGTGCACTGTCTTGCTGTCATTAGCGCTCGGTGGATGTTGGCTTCACTCGGGTAAGCCCATCCATAACCCCATTTATTATTGTTGCCCAGTGAGCTGCAGTGTTATGATGACTAATTGCTGGGGCCTAATTGTTGTCAGCCTGAGTGACTTGGTCGGCTTGAACTAGCTGAGGAGGATGTTTCAACACTGTGGACTGTAATAGGTGGAGGATGTAGGGTGGTGTCTCTCTGTGTGTACAGCCATTTATGAGGAAGTTCCAGCATGACTGTTCTGATTTTGATGTCACTACGAGGACATGCTGGTGTTATTCGGATGCATTATGAATAACCGCTGAAGGAGAAAATAAACAAGAACATCTTCTCAGTGGCAGACTCCAGATTAAGGGTTATTTTAGGCAGCATTTTGAGACCAGCTGTTTCTCATCAACCTCGTCATTAACAGTAACCGAGCCAGGCGGCTGGAGGACGTCGCTCCCAGTCCCTGTGCACTCCCGTCCTCTTGCTCTCACGTCTGATTGGTCGTGAAGATGTTGTCCTCCACCTGAGGCTCAGCTGCCTGGCATCCCCCCATGATGTGTCCTCCCGGAGGACTCAGCCACTGAAC
The DNA here is from genome assembly GCA_903131615.1 of Diplodus sargus. Taxonomy (NCBI): domain Eukaryota; kingdom Metazoa; phylum Chordata; class Actinopteri; order Spariformes; family Sparidae; genus Diplodus; species Diplodus sargus. The sequence continues at coordinate 1,797,818 of CAEMYA010000003.1, read as the reverse complement.
CATAGATGGCCGAGCCGCACCTGTCGGAAATGCTCCACTGGTGTTATCCAGCGGGGCGACAGAACGGAGAGTGTGTGCGGGTCGTTCTTTCTCTTTTCTCTTCGTGTCATCGCTCCGTTCTTGTCACTGAAGAATCAAATTGTACATTTTGTGATTTGCTTTGTGCATTTGAATTGAGATCGGTTTGTGAGGGATGTCTTTAAGAAGACAATAGGAATGTAGTCATCGTATATTTTATTTTTCACTACCCTTACACCTGGCTTTAAAATCAGACTCAAACTTCTCATCTTCACACAAACATTTAGCTGCTTTAGTTTTTAATGATTTCAGCATTTGTGACTCAATGGTCCTGGAAACTTCACGCGACCATTTTACATCGGTTGCACTGAATATTTTTAATTTAGGAGCATCCAATATTACATTTCAATATAACGTCTGAACATATTATGTAAATGACTGTAAACAGGAATACATGTGCAAACAGATGTTTGTCTTCTTTTAATGGTGATAACTCCAGTTGTATAAAAAACAACAGGTTACATTTTTGGCGCATCCGTGAAGCTGAAACAGTTGCAGCTATATTTCCCAACCCAGACTGTCTCAAAGTGAAATTCTGATATTTTAAAACTAGGCCATACAGTATATTTACATATTTTGCTGTGTAAATGACTTACAGGTAAAAAATAGAACCCAGCGGCGACAGGCTTCAGTGACCTTTACCAGCAAATATTAACCATCAAAGTTACGTCAACTCAAAGCGGTTGTTTTTGCCACTGGCAGGCTGATCATGTTCCTCTCAGTGTCTGTAAACATTATGGAACGGATCCCCACAGAGAACCTTTCTGTTTAACCACAAACAGCCGCTATATCACTCTCGCCAAGTCTGCCAGACTCCATTTATAGAAACAGTCATTTTATTGTCTTAAAACAAACATAATACAACTCAGCAAAACCAAAATAGATCCTCAGTGTACCAGGTGAGATGTGAAAATGTCAGCAGAGGAGCAGGAGGGAGGTCCGGTGTGAAAACAGATCCAGAATCAAGTGCCTTTATACAGTGATAAAATAATTGTTTCTGTAAATAAAGTCTGGTGGATTTGGAGAAGCTGACAAATCTAATCCAATAAAAATATATAAGCATTAGGATTAAAGCTACTTTAAGTATATAGTATATATTTCATAATGACCTGAGCAGAATTAAACTTCCTGCTGCTAATGGCAGCTCCCACCTTGTGCCACATCCTTCTTGTGAGCTCAGGTTCACAGATAAATCGTTACTACACGTCTCCGTAAGCCCGTCTGATGCAGGCATGAAAATGTCTGAATGGTGTGAAAAAAAGTGAAGAAAGCATCAATTATTCACTTTTCTCTCCATAATAGGATTTCAATACATCTGCTGTTCGCTGTTTTTTAGCGTGGAGTGAATTCATTGATCCATTTTTCCTTGATAAATCATTCCCTTTATTCTTTATTTTGATACGGTGCCGCTGTCACTGCCTTCAGCCGCTCTCTCTCTTCTCCTCTCTCTGTTTGTCTGTCTGTCTCTCTCCCTTTCTCTTCCTCTCTCTTTCTCCAGAGATCAGAGGGAAAAGATAAAACAGGCTTCCCCGACACAGCGATCCTGTCATGCTTTCCCATTCACTTTACATCAAAAGCACAAGTGTGCTACATAATATTGCAGATGAGCTCCTACAGATTTTGGATATGCTTTTTGAATGATAAAAGCTCCCCACACTGGCAAACAGAACACCACTCGGTGTGTTGGAAGCAAACTCCGCTTTTAACAGTTTAACTTTATTTTTTACAGTTTTGCACTTGATGTTGAGACAGTTGGGTAAAAGTGAAGATAAAAGTGTATTTAAATATTGATGAGGAAAGTGTGTTTGTGTACACTGAGCCAGCAGTGGGTGTCGAGCCAGGGCTCCGTCTTCACCCTCCCCGAGGCCACGGGATGGCATTTCACACCGAGGGAGGAAACATTAGCCCGAGGATTGAGGAGAAGAATGAGAGAGATAAAGAAAGTGAGTTGCGTGTCTGTGTGTGTAGTAAACTAGGTGTTAAGTACAGTTTAAGAGATGATTTCACTCCTGAGTATGCAGCGCTCTGGTGATTGTCTGTTACCAGCCTACCCGTGTTCATTTTTTACACAAAAGACAGTCGAGGTGGAGGTGGAGGTGGTCTGGGCTGCCTCAGGGTGGCGTCCGCCTGAAGCAGCTGGCAGACTTTTCACCTCGCTGTGTGTCTTTGTGCAGACTGAGCCATCCTGCATCAACAGGACAGAGTTCACTCAAGAGAAAGATGAGCAAGAGAAATTAGACAGAGAGAGAGAGAGAGTCTGCTGGGCTGCTCTCAAATCCCATAAATTGTGCAGATGAAGGTGCTGATGGGGTTGTGTTTGACTGCAGAATCAATTTTTTATATATTATATATTGTTTATTGTTTTTTGAGTGCAGCACGGCCGGTCAGCTGGACTGGAGAGACCAAGGAGTTCCCGCCGTAATTCCAGAATAATGCACGATCGCAATTATACATTCTACATAATTATAAACACAACAAACAGACAAAAGGTTAGTGTTTCTATCTCAAGGATTAGAAGAATGTTGGACTTGCTTGAATAAAACTGCACCAAAAAAACATTATCTAAAAACACACTTTTATTCTTAAAGTTAAGAATGACTTCCTGTCTCACTCGATCTGCTGGATTCAGCTGAATTAATGCGCTGTGCTCCAGCATCTGGCAAAAAAAAGGAGCCTTGCGTATCTGCTGCAGAAGGATCTGGACAGGCAGATCAGAGACAGACCAACACGGATCTGATGGAATTTGAGGGTGAGGATCTTTGTCTGTGTGTTTGACTGCAGTTAAAGCACTCACTCAACTCAGCACCAGATGCTTCTGCTCTCTCTCTTCTGGTCCCGCTCTCTGTGCGTTATGTTCATGGAGCTCCTGTCAGGTGACACCTGACAACGGAGGTCACCTCTGCAGATTGCTGCAGCAATCAGGTTGACAAACAGGAGTGAAGATATATCACCTCTATATATGTCCAATACATAATGTGACTGTGTGTCCGTTCCTCCAGAGGGTCTGGCTCTGCCACACTGCTAGCAACACAACACTCGCAAATTTGTGTCTTTGCATCTTTGCATTGACTTTGACTAGAAAAATTCCCTTTGCTTCATGGGAACACGCAGTAAGATTTACAACAGAGTACAAATGGAAATCTAAAACAGGGAAGGACAGTGTGAATCTAAAGTAAACAAAACAAGCGCCACCATGAAAAGGCTAAAGCTTCACAATTGTGTGCTGCCTGACAACTAACAACAGCTGGAACTGAACGTGTCTTTCTAGAAAGCCCGGCCCAGTTCCTCAAGATAATCCACATCTTGTTGTGAGCATTTTCATGTCGGAGCTATTTTGTTTTTGTGTCACCTCTCAAAACAGCCTCTCAAACATTCCCTCTAGACATCATTTGGAAAGCAACAAATATTAGAATCTGGCCTTAATTTATTGTTAATAATAAGTCTATTTAATGTTTGATCTGTGACAAGACTTCAGCACCACTCGAAAACGATCAGATGGTTTGGAGATAAGAACTGTTCTTCTCGTGATGACCATGGGTGTTGTTCGGCTGGTCAGCCTGCCTGCAGGCTCCCAAATTTTGATCCAAATTGACCGTGTATTTGAGAAACCCTCAGGGATTCTCACCAATCTCACAGGCTTCACAAATCAAACTGTGGGCTGAGATGAAGAAATTTAGAAATGGAAGCATGTAGCCGAGTGTAGACGGAGAGCAAACCGAGCATAATGCCAGCTTAATGATATCATTATACATCCTATTTGCTGTTGTAAGCATTTGTTTATCTGAGCTGAAAAGAAATAATTGGAAAAAAGCCATTAACCCATTCTAGCTGAAAAACTAACCGCATGAGTTCTGCCTCAGTTCCTCAGAGGAAACATGAAACCAGTGACCTGAAATTACTCTGCCTTACACTGTCTGAATCTCTGCTGCACACGCTTCATTATGAGATTAACAGACGCTCCACACACAAACAAAACATTATTACTGGTTGAGTTACGCTAAATGTCAAACTGTTGTGTGCAGTTTGCACACTTTGTACCCTACAAGGAGCTGTAGCTGCTATGCTGCTACATATTGAACATGATAACCAGGCTGCCTCCAGATCAGTGCAGTGAAATCAGTCTACAGAGAGATGCATTTAAAAATCCACATCCGTCGCACCTTCCTGTTACCTGTATTGCAAAGCCCTGGTGGTGCAGCCGGGCCTCAGAGGGAAGATAAGCTCCGCGCTACGCTATTAATCCGGGCCCTGTTTTTTCCTGTTGTCAGAGCTCCCGTGTTTGAACAATGCTGTTGTCTTCTCTGTGTTTGCTCATTTAGGAACAAACATTTGCCCGAGCGCACTGCTGCTGCCGCAAACAAGCTCTCCCAGGAAGTGTTATTAATAGGATAATTAAGCAGACGGTAATGAGCTGGATTATGCCTAATTATGACAAGATTTGTTTTGGCATTTTGTCTTGTGAGAAGCCAGTGAAGTGGTAAAGTCTACCTTGGAGTTCATTATGCTGATGTGCGTGCACCTGAGTGCACAGGACAGGCATCAGGGAGCCAGGTGGGGGGAGCCAGGTGGGGGTGCACGGGGGGGCGGCGTGTGCCCGTACAGATAGCAGGGCAGCGGACACCGGTGCTGTCTGGCTGCCTCCCTAACTGGCTGGTTGGCGATGCAGCAAGGTTTGACCCCTGAGATTCTGCCAGACCAGGAGGGCTGCGTGTGCCAAGAGCTAACCTGCAGCTGTCAGACAGACTCTTTAAACCGGCTCATTGTTAGTCGCGTTCAGGAAGCAGGCTGACCTATTGGAAATCTTTCCCGAGACACAGGAGCTCGATCTTAATGAGGAGGGATGAGTGTTGTCTAAAAGTGTAATGTCTGAGCGCTTCAGACTCACTGCTATGATGTAACAACCTGACACATGACGACATTAAGTCACGTTCATTAGCATCACTATGAGCGTCTGCTGTGTGCTGCCTGTAATATTGATTAGTAACACTTGAATTGTTATTCAGGTCTTAAAGATTGTTGTCACAATAATTAGAGAAGTTGTTTTTCTCACTTATGAAGTAATAATGTGATTTTATGCTATTAGTTTGTGACATTAACAGGTTTTAATAGATTTAGAAGAAAACATACATGTTCTAAATATTCATCAGGTCAGACTCTTGATCTCTGCTTTATGTTGAATATGTGCAGCACATCAATCCATAATTATTTTAAAGTACAGCGATGTGAGCAGCAACAGACCTAACATAATGACATCCCACCATGCGCAGCTGTTCACATCTAAACACCTGCAGCTTCATGTAAATCTGTGCACGCAGTTTAAGGTTAAACCGACATTTGTTTGATGCAGCAGATGTGTTGAACGCAGCCTGTTAGCGAGACACAACCAGCTAAGAGAGTTATGGATCGTGTGCCAGCTGAGCTCCCAGAACTTTAGCAGAACTTGTGTGTTGTTGTTGTTGTTGTTGTTTGTGTGTGATTACATTTAATTGACAGCGGTCAGACTACAGACAACATCACATCTGTCCTGATATTTATCTTCTTTTTTTTCAAATATTGCTAATATTTGCACTTTTACCAGCATCTCTTCATTCATTCCAGATGAATGTAGCAGTCTTTACAACTTGTTTTTTTAAAAGGTCTTAAATCGACGACACCTCTGTTGTATATTGTGTCGAGTCGTGTAGTTACATTTACAACCACCCTCGTATTTACACACATTTCCAACGAAGGTTCACAACCAGAAAAATCTGAAATCTTACTCAAGGTGTCGTGCATTTAACTTGGTCGCCTGTTGCTATAACTTCAAGGGAAACGTGGAAATATCAGATGATGCGTCAGAGAGTGAAGGAGGACGTGGGTGGATTATCTCGTCCAGGTCAGATCAGATTGACAAACAGTTATTTAATGGTTGTTAGATAATGACGACAACAACTCCCATGATCTCACAACTCACAACGTCATTAAACTACGTCATTTGTTTTCATTGTTTTCATTGTTTGGTGTTTAAGATAAGGCAACTAAAACTGCAAGGTGAAAATCAGTATAAAAAGTTTGAGCTGCCTCAAGCTTTATCCTAAATTCGGACAGCCGTGAGGTGCCTGACCACAATACGTGGATGTTTTAAAGGAATTATAATCGTACGTTGGTTCAACTGATGCAGTCAGGACGTTCTCACAGAGGTCAGCTGTAAACTGTAATCTCTCTGCCGGGGCTCGATCACCTTCGAGCCTTATTCTCACACAACGCTCAGCTGGGAAACTGGGATGACACCTCAGTAAAAGGTTATTACAGCAGATATACTGCTTAGCTCAACATCTCATATGATAAACAACTCAAACGTAAATCTGCAGGTGATGGATTTCCATATTCTGACGGCAGGATGACGGTGAATCAAACTTATTAGAGGCTGAGTGTCTTTATTCCTTTTTAAAATGGTTTTAGCTCAACAGCCTATGAAATTGTGCCGGTGTGTCTTAATGAATTTGCATTTACAACCCAGACAACACTCTCACTCACACACACGCACACACACACACACACACACACACTGGGATGCACACATCTTCTATTAAAGCGCTCCATTCGCTCCTGCGGCTTTCGATAAGAAAGCTAAGTCTGGGATTTAGAGCTTTAGCTTATCGTCATCTTTACGAAGCTTTCTCTGCAAAGTGCAGTAAGCATGGGCCAGCAATCTGCATAGAATTCACAGGGAATAAAGGGGGGAGAGGCGGGAGGCAACCACGGTGTTGGGGGAGAGCGGTGACAATAAATACATTCGTCTGAAACCCGTCTGTTCAGAAACAGGTGGATTTACATTCCTTAGAAATCAAAGCCGACTCGGTGGGTAAAACCTGGTCGACTGCTGTGGTATTTATGAACCAGCGAGCAGAGAGAGTGTGTGTGTGTGTGTGTGTGTGTGTGTGTGTGCAGAGGGAATACACATTCATGCTGCACACAATACACAGTTAATTCTTCGACACACACGCTCTCAGAGAGCGAGGCTCAGTTCTGTAACAGGGGACTTTTCATTTACTCGGGGAAGAAAAAAAGCAAAAAAGATGAGATTATGGAGAAAGCTCATTTCCTGCTAAACTTGGACTCTGGTTTCCCAAATAAAATTGCTTTTATTCTTCACAACATGTGTTCCCGGAGATTAAGGCCCTGTAATCTTGCAAGGGCTTAATAAGACTCAGTATGCAGAGTGCAGGCTAAAACAGAAAATGTGGAACGAGCCTCGCTTAGCTCTGTTCTACCCAATGACTTTAATCCTGTTTATTAAATTATAAAGAACCTTAAAGGATAAAGATAAAGAATATTGAGTCGAGGATTTAAATGATTCAGGGTTATTTTTTTTCCCTCCTGTCTCAGAGCGAGTTATTTGATAGCACTGGATCATGTTTAAAGATGGCAGCAGGCGAGAGCTGTGACAGACTCTGTTTTTACAAACGCTCCCCTCTGAGTGCAAACCTGCATTAAGTACGGACTCAGCCTTGGCTGGTTTCTGTTTCTTGGGTATTAAAGTGTAAAGTGTTTCCCACGTGCTCGTAATCCAGAGTGTCACTGATCCCTGTGACAACTCTTAAAAGGTGACATAAGGCGAAAAAGTGGGCTGAGATGTTTCTGCTCATTTACGCAGCAGCACTTTAAAACCGCGTCGCTGAAACAGGCTTCGCTGACCCCTCGCATACACTGTGCGAGCGTCATCGCAGACTTGTTTACAATATCTCCCCGAGATGTATGTTGAAACTGTCAGAGCCAGATATAAGAAGATTACCTATAAGCTGTGAGAGTTAATGGCCAAGAGCGGGAGTCTATGCGAGCGATGTGGACTTGTGAACTTGTCAGTGAGAAGTTCTACTGAGCTATTGGGCTAAGAGGATTGCAGGCCACTAATCCAAATCAAAAGACATACCATGTGAATTATTACATTCTGAGACAGATTATTTTACCCTCAGATTAAGGATTCCTGCCAGCCAAATCTTCTCATGACTTGCATGATGAGGAGTGGAATATGCACATTTTGAAAATCGGCCAGCCTTTTAGGATGTTGTTGTGACTGCAGCCGAGGTCGTCGTGTTCAAAGTGACTCGATGATCCCCGTGATATCCCCCTGATAAGTGACACACACACACACACACACACACACACACACACACACACACACACACACACACACACACTTTTTAAATGCCTTCACCATAAAGCGTCAATAGTTAATCTCAAATGTGCCTCTTTTTTTGGTTTCCTTACTGAAATGAAATATTGATACAGCTTTACTGCCAGATCTTGATATCTTCATCAAAATGTGCAGGTGTTCTGAACAGATGTTGATGGTTGGACTGAGCCGAGTCAACACTTCAACACTTGTGTTGGTAACGTCTGGCAGTACAGAGTTCTGCTTCCCTGTCGGTGCTGACGGTCATCTCCTGCAGGTAACACACTGACAGGTATAAGAAGAACCTCATACAACCCCACATCCTAAAGACCCGAATCAGCTCCCAGAGTCAACCCTCAAATAACTTTCATCACTCAGTGCAGTCTCTTGTATTTATTCAAGTTCGTGATAGCAACAGGAAACAGCTTGTGGAAAATGTTCACGCTCTTTACAAGTACCAAGTCGGGCTAATAACAAGTGTGAAATTATATCTGTACACACGTGTGCATAGACTAAAGACTGTCTGTAACAGATGAGACTGATGACCAGAAACTACAAGTCGGAGTCAAAACACCCAGAAGAAATAGATGAGCCACCCGGACTTACAGCAATCATCGGACCGCAGATCATCTGTGGTCCTTTTACCTTTTCTGTCCAGGAACACATAAGCTACATGCTCTAAATTCATGAGATTATTATAGAGATCAGATCTACGTGCAGGCTTTATTAGAAAGGAGGATCAGAACAGACCAGCACAGAGAAATGTGCTTCCGAACAGCCAGACCTCATGTGAATAAGGGAGGCAGCGGCACTTCAAGCACTGATTAACTCCACTGTGCAGATCTTCACCGTGGACAATCTTCTTAGGAGCTGTCCTCTTTGATAGTGTTGTACTGCTGACGGGAACACTGGGACATTTCCTTTGCTAAAGTCCACAGTTCTGATGGTCTCCATCTCTTCACTTAAGTTGAATGAAACCGGCCGTGGTCATCTTTTGTTTGGGAAAATTCTGTAATTTTCCAGTTTCACAACCGTTTAATCCCCCACTGGATAAATTGAAAAGTGCTTTTGTGTGAAGCTAGAAAATTATGCTGCTCTTTTCTGCCTTTGAAAACTTTGGAGATATGAGCTTTTCACCCGACAGCGACAGCATCATAGTTATATGAATGATGCAGAATACAAAAGAGTGAAAGAGAGTGACTGCGAGCCAGAGAAGGTATTTTTGGCACTCTGTGGAGAGGGAAGTAATCCCCACGGATGATTCATTCTGTCTCTCACTTTGTAGACAAGAAGAGTCGGCAGGAGAGCGAAAAAAACACCAAAAAAAAATAGGTGCAGGCAGATGGAGACGGAGTGTTCTCACTTGAAATGTTGGATGCTCTCTGCCCGGTGCCTGGACTGAGAATGAGCCACATACAGAAGGCTGACTACATCCTGACCTCTTTGTTCCCAGTCAAGCTCTTGTCAGGAGCATCCTACAGTGTGGACGAGGGCGCCTACAGACATGCAGCCTGTCTGTGAGCGATTAGCAGCTGAGAGGATTTATTTAGATGTGTGTGTGTGTGTGTGTGTGTGTGTGTGTGTGTGTGTGTGTGTGTGTGTGTGTGTGTGTGCAGTCCCAAATCTGGCCTTTGTTTACAGCATGTCAGGTCAGCTGGTCGTTATTAGGCGCTCATTTATTGTTGATCAATGACCACAGCACAAGCATATTCACACATGTTTCTGAACTGAACACACACACACACACACACACACACACACACACACACACAGACACACACACACACTAAAGCACTCTGCTGCACAGAGGTGGAAGTTGAGTGACAGTTCAATTCTTTCCCTTTCTGCAGAAAGCTCTGCACTCACACTGAGCCATCATACTTAATTCAACAAGATCAGTGAGGAAAGAAAGAGTAGAGGGGATTTTTTGAAGATGCCAGAAGGGAATTAGAGGAAAAGTGTGATTTGTGACCCAAGACTGGGGTAATACAGCTTGATAAATGGAAGTCAAATTGAGCGTGATCTTTTTGTACATCTAAAGCGTGAGATGTGAAGAGAGGATGTGTTATTACGGCTTTAAAGTAAGTGGTTTTGGGATGTCATTGTCACCTTGAGATCTGAGTCGTGCACACGGCAGAATAAGCTCAGACAAACCCCAGAGAGACACAAAAATAACCCAGAAGGCTCTGCTCCCTCCACCCTGCTGGATCAAATGCCCAGTTTTATTTACCGCTTAGGGTGATTTGACGTCAAACCTCAAGAAAAATATGGATCTTGATCCCGTTTAAGGCTCATTAATGCTCAGCTCTAGCAGACAAACAGAGCGGTTCCTCCACTTGTCATGTGGGCAGTGTATACGGTACAAAGTCATTTATTAACACAGGGCTGCATAAACTATTTGTGAACACCTTCATGCTGCACAGAACATTATAAAGTTATTTATATACAAATATATATAAAACACTTGGTGCATCTTTGGGTCTGCGTCAGGCGGTGTGGCAGCAGCAGCAGCAGCAATATGATGGTGATGATAACGTGGTCGGCATCTTCACCACTGAGCCGGATCAGCCTGCAGGTGATGTGTGCTTCTCTTTGTCCAAACCGTCAGGAGAGCAGAAACAGTTTATTTGATGACGCAAATCAACACAAATGGTTTCATTCACTAACTGACAGAAGAGTGATGAGAAGATCAGGTGAAGAGAGGACGAAGACAGTTCGTCTACTTTAGATCAACTGGTCGACTTCCAGCTGTTGAGCAGCATCAAACGGCCTCGTCAATATTCTCACATCTCGCTTGACTTCTTCCCTTTTTTGACTCTTCTGGCACCTGCCTTTAAACAAATAATGTGGGTTATAAAAAAATACTGCTCTACAGCAGCTTATCTTATCATCTCACCATCACAACGTTAGCCCGTGAAGACGTTTACACAACTCACCCCTCTGCTTTTAAAACAACAGTGAAACCACAAACTTCAGTCTCACAAGTGAATAAAGCTAAACTTTCCTAACTTCACAAAGGCTCTGTTACATCATATGCCACGATGTTCCTCAGGTGTTCCCAGTAAATTCGTCTTAATGATCATGAACAATAACGTATGCAAATACCGGCAGGGCACAGCGCCGTGAGCTTTCAAAACATCATTTGCATCTCCTGCTTTAACGTCGGCAGTTAGAACAGGTACCGCAGTTACTCAGTTACACACACACACACACACACACCTATACACACACACACACCATCCTTTCACGTTCACAACATGCTCAGACTTGCTGACCACATTATGTGCCGCAGCTTTTTGCTGTATCTGTTTCTGCAAGAGGAACTCAAACACACTTATCTCAATCCATTGAGGCTGTGTGTGTGTGTGTGTGTGTGTGTGTGTGTGTGTGTGTGTCAGTCTAATTCAGACCCATTGTTGTTCGACGTCACGCCTGTTCGATCACCGACAGGCCGAATGCAAACAAAGTGCTTTGAATGCAGAACGGGGAAAAGGTGCCGCTGGCCTCCTCTTTGCATAGATAGCAGATGACAGATGGCTGCTCGTAGATTTTCACATAAACGGCCACTAAATACAGCAGGATACAGCTGACACTGTTACAGGAACAGACGGGGAGCATCGCAAATAAACACTTCACAGCTACATGCTCGCACGCAGACACACACACACACACACACACACACACGAGGACACGTTGGGAACCCCCGGCTCTGAAAGCACACTGTCTCTCACCATGTACACAGTCGCAGACCGTACCACCGCTAGCACTCGCTCATGTCGGCCATTTATGTTACTGGTTCAATTTTCCAGCCCCTCGGTTTCCATGGCGACCGCGGAGGCCTGTCAATCACAGACAATTTCCTCAGTGGGAGAGAGCTGGCAGCTAGCCTCCAACGGTGTGTGTGTTTGTGTGTGTGTGTGTGTGTGTGTGTGTGTGTCATATTGATGATGGGAGTCATATAAGAAAGCTCAAGGATGCAAACTACTATAACCAATCAGTATCAATCACTGACAGCATGGCAGGCAGGGGATCCAGTATTGAACCAACCCATTCATCATGAAAAGACTGAATTTCTTCTCCTTTTATTTTATTCCAAAATATTATAGATACAAGGCAGGTTGGCAGAGAGGGTTTTCCGATTCGGGGTAAATCTGGAGAGCAGTTGTCTCTCCTTCAACACTACGGTGGCAACAGTGGGACATTTTCACAACGATGACCATCTCAGAAGACATGATTCAGGCTGGTAAACCGCCACTGAGGTGCCCTTGAGCAAGTATTTTGACCGTCAGCCTACAGATCAGACTTAGTTGCCGTAGGTGTGAACAAGCCCTTCATTTGAAAGCGAGCATTACTTTTTCACAAAACTTCACATATTTCCTCTCATATTAATATTGCCGATGTCTGAGGATCTCTTCTGTTGCATCCAAGGAGATATTAGAGCTGCGAGACTGACGATCTGCCAAACATCAGTCTCATGTCTGCAGATTAAATCATCACAGAGGAAGTTATTTGGTGTTGCGATGACAGCGCCGAGCGCTACCGCGTGGAGTCCATGTGGAGTCTGTACATTCTGGATGTTTATTCTCATTCACGTCTTCGTGCCAACAAACTGTCGTGGGTGAATTGGCTCCCTGCAGGGAGAGAAACCACACTGAGAAGATTCATGACTGAACCTTTGTCGTATTCCGTTATGCATCACTGCTTATTTGCACTGAGGGAGGGCTAATTTATTGTGTTTTAAATATAGCATTGAACATTTATAGCAACGCATGATTTACACGTGGGATTGTAGCAATAATGTATCTGCAGGGAAATGTAAGGTTTGGACTTCTGCTCTGCTCCCAGGTTTCTGGTTATATGTATTTTTATATTCCCCGTGTGTTATGCTGCACTGAAATGACGGAGCCTCTGCAAAATCTTCAGCTATTAGAATTGGAAGTGTCAAGATCTTTATCACGAGCACACAGATGCACGTAAATGCAGCCTGACACAGAGTTTTGTCAACTTTACAGGTATTGCGTCCGGCTGTGCCACAGTGCAGGGATATGTTTCTAGTTCCTTCCTTCGGGGATGAAGAAGATGGTTTTGTTGATACGTGTTGGCGCAGCGAGGAAGAGGAGGGACGTGGGATGCCTTCACAATACATCATCGTAACAAGAGTGGGATGGCAGGTGGCTTTAGATGGAGTGGATGTGGAGTCAGCAGTGAGTTTCTGGAGCCTCTAATGCGGGCTGGCAGGTGAGGCGGGTTGTACTCGGCTGTGCAGGGATTCAAGCGGTGTGTGTGTTGCGGAGAGCGGATCCTCGTTACTATCTGTCCTGTGATGTTGAGGATACTGTTGGTTTGTGGCTGTCACTAACAAGCAGGACTCTATCACGCTGTATGTAATATCTGGATATGAGGCTGCGCTTCACACATCGCCTCTGAAGTTCACTTTGGTCCAGTGGGAACTCTCCTGTGATGGCTGTCGCAGTTCTTTGTGTGGCAGCCCAGCCTCGGTCTCTGGTGTCACTTAGTTTAATCACAGCGCCTGTCTGTGCTGCTTAATTACCAGGACCAGCGTGGTGTCCACAAGGTGCCCGAGGTGAAACCGGCATGGAGCAGTGGCCGGCAGCCAGGCACAGGGATTTGGCCATGACGCTCTCTCTGTTTCATCCCAAAGTCTTTGTTTATGTAAAAACAGTGGTGAGCCCTTTACCCCCAGATAACTCCCTGCTGGGAGGATAAAGATACGCACACACAGCCTGGGAACGGGCCCTGGGCCAGCGCCAGCTCAGTCCAGGGATAAAGAGATTGAGGCACAGAGACAAGAGGCTTGACTACAAACCAGCTAACCTTTGCCACAAGGTTTGCACTTGTTTGCTCTCGGTGTGATTACTGTGGGATAAAAGTGTGTACGCTACGAAGCACTTAATAATCACAGTAATATTCAGAGTGGAAGGAAAATAGAACTATTACATGAGCAGATTTTAAAGGTGGTAAAAGGTGAAGTGTTTGAAGTCTCAGTTGTTTTTCTAAAATAAATCTCCTTACCCTCTCTGACCCGACGTTCACAAAATGTGTTTGTTGGATTTTTTCCAGCAACAGATCAGGAAAGAATTGTCGAGACGTTAGAACAGTTCAAGATTATAATTACAACAATTTTTATTCTTGTACTTACACTGACTTCATTAGAGTCCTTTAAGGACTCACTTGGTAGCTATCTTTGCAATGTCCTCAAGCAGTTATTTTGACTCTCTGAATGGATGGAGAGGGAGCCATAACTTCACTGAGAGAATACAAAGTGTTTGTATAGAATTGTCAGTTAAATCGAATGAAAAACAGTTTGGTAACTTTGTTTTAAAATGTTTTTTATACAGGTTGCACTTCTACTGCACACTGTACACAATATGACGACATCCACTTCTTCCATGACTCAATGCCACTGGACGTGATGTCATCAGCTCAGCTAACATTTGGGTTTAAAGTTTGAATCAACTCACCTTTCTTTCTGTGCATTAGCATGATATCCTCCTTTTACCTGTTTCTTAGAGGTCCGCAGCTGCACCAAAACAGCTGAAACTGTCATGAATCTCATCTGTCGGTGTGATTGGCTGATACGTTTCCTTCCGTTATAGCAGATTATTGGCTTTTGAGCCTTTGTCCTCTCTTTTATCATTAGTCAGTGAACAATCTTTGTCAGAAAGAAGACATCATTTAGTCTATTTTTTGGTGGATTAATAAAGATTTTATAACTCTCTCATATACACATAGCCAATATTGCTGAAGACATTCCTTGAGCTGGGGGAACTGATTCAGCACCTTGGACAGAGCCTCTTTACCCGAAGCAGATAAGGAGCACCGGTTCCTCCTGGACCTCCTCCTCCTCAGAACCAACACACTCTTTTCACAGGAGACATTGTGATGTGGAAGTATTAACACTGATGACGGCTGTATCTCATGTAGGTGAGTGTGTTGTGCATGCTCTCTCACTCACAGGGTTTAGGTTGACACTTAATATTACAAACACATGTCTGCTGTGAAAAAGACGGATTAAAGCTGAAACACAGAAAGGATTTGCTAAGTTGCTATCCATCGTTTCAAACCCGTGCACACGTCTGACCACGTCATGGTCATTGATTGGAAAGCAGAAACTTTGCCTTTGACACCAGACATAAGTTTTTTAAGTGTATGAGAACAAAAAATTGTCAGCAATCCCAGACATCATTTTGCTTTTTATAGCTTGTCATTTGATGTTTGTCTGGTTAACAAAATGATGTCTCGCCTCAACGTTTCACACCAGCCGTCCTCCACAAACCAGATGGAAATTCAATGATAACTGGAGTGATTGATTGCAGATAGCGACATAAAACTGTTTTGTTTTTCTCTTCAGAGGAGGAACAAACATCTGCCCAAATACGTGCGCACCATAAATATGTTAAGAGGCTCAACTCTTACCTATAAAAGTGTGTTTTTGTTGAAATGCAGTCGTATGTGTCACTCGGTTGTCACGACACAATAAACTTCAGTTGGATCTGTGTTTCTGGGTCAGTAACCAAGGAACAGTGTGAAATATACTGTTCATTTTGTTAATTTATACAGATTTATGTGATTGTTTGTCTGAGCGTGGAGGTCAAAGACAAACAAAAGTGTCATCACAGTTTGAATAATGACTGACAGTTGGCTGCAACACACTGAAGAGATATTGATCGCAGGAGAAAATATGCTTAAAGACTCATCCATCATTTTGAGAAAGTTTCCAAATCCAATATTTCGTCAGTCAGCTCGACAGTTTTGTGGTTTCTGACCGATCAATACCCGAGCACCAGCCTCCACTTTGCTAGAAAAGCCCTTTATACGCCTTCATGAATCTCCGTTCACCTCTTCAACATTCATTCATGCATGAAAATGATTTCAGCAGGTCTGCCAGATTTTAATTCACAGTTTCCGCGAGCAGCAACACTGTCGTCACTCTGTCAGTTCTTTTCTCAGCAACTCTGCAGTCACATGTCTGAATGACGATGAGAGAGAGTTTTCAAACCTGGAGATCCACAAGAAAGACAACATTAGAGTTGCTGTGAGCAGCTGAGAAGAGAAACAGAAGATCTGTCTTTACAGAAAGAACTCAACTGATTGATGTAAACAGACTGAAGACTCAGCGTCAGAGTCTAACAAAGATCAGCTTGCTCCCTGTTAATCTTGCAGAGCATCTACATCAACACGTTCGTCATGAACAGTTTAATGAAGCTGCTGCTGTCGTAGCTCCGCTGATTGATTAGTGTTGTGTTGTGTGTGATTGATTAGTGAGATGATTTCACCTGTTAGCAGCTCATGTTTGTCGCTGTTGAAGAGATTTTAGTTCACGTTGTTTTGATTGTGTTTCACTTAATCTGTGGAGCCTCTGAAATAAGATGATGAGATGTACTTTTATCAGAGATCAGTGTTTCTCTTTACATCGTGTAGGCCGTCCGCCTGAGAACATATGAGGCTCTTAGTGCCAACATTATGACTGATGTTAAACACGGTAGCAGAGGTCTGCTGCAGGGCGATGCCTCCAGGCTTAAAGGTAGCGAAGACGATTCTGGAGAGAGATGGTCGACTCATTCCCAGGTCATCAAACACCGACACTTTGGGTCAGAAGTTCAGGCTGAATACCGACCCAAAGCACCTGTATCTGTATTTGCATTTCTCCAGAATCTCTTTCCTGACATTTCAGTAACCACTAGCACTGCTGTTGTCTTCAGTTTCAACAGGGCTGCTGGAGATATCCTCCTCCACTCCACACTTCTCCTCCCGATAGTTCCTGTTTGAAGTGATTCTGAGCCTTTGATTTTAACCCAACTTTCTATCTTTCTTGCCATCATAGAGTTCAGCTAAAAAACGTACATGAAC
The DNA here is from genome assembly GCA_903131615.1 of Diplodus sargus. Taxonomy (NCBI): domain Eukaryota; kingdom Metazoa; phylum Chordata; class Actinopteri; order Spariformes; family Sparidae; genus Diplodus; species Diplodus sargus. The sequence continues at coordinate 1,780,714 of CAEMYA010000003.1, read as the reverse complement.
GTGATGACGTAGCCGGCTGAAATAAAAGTATTACTGGAGAGAAGAAACTTATTTCATTTATTTATCTTGTTGTGTAGTTTCAATACTACTATCTTGTATGTTTTTAAATTAGAGTATTTAAGGAAAAGGAAACGCGGAAATGAAACAATCTCATCTTTGTTTCCATTCAGTTGATTTAAGGTTGATAGATGTTTAATTTGCCCTTTTAAATGCTCCAATCTGTTAAATCAGCTGATGTAGTTTTTTTAATTATTATTGCCGTCCAAACATCAACTCGCTGCAGGCGTCTGTGTTTTACCGAGCACATGACCTGGCACGAGTTTGGATTCAGGACTATCAACCTCCAACTTGTGATGGACTGCAGCAATATCATCTTGTCAGAAATGTACTTTTTTGAGTTAACTTGCTCAGTTAATGTTTTTTCTGCCTCCCAAAAGATTTTCTTGCCCTGACAGAATTTGGTGCATTCACATGTGTGGGCGGATCGAGCCGTGGCAACGTGTACTGAGAGCTTTTCAGTCAAGAGACAAGAGCCTCGTCCTGCAAACACATCTTCAGGCTGCATCGAGTCACTGAGATGACTGTCAGCGGAGAAAGTCGAATCTTCGCCTCTTCGTGTGGTTGTGAGGAATTTGTTCTTTACTGACGCTGAAAGCTGTTATTTACTGTCGATGCTGCAGCGAACTGTAGGAACTACACTGCAGTGGAAACTTAGACGTCTCCGTGTGACTTTGCTTTATTTAACCAGAAATTTTTTAAAATAAGATAAATACAGTCAGTTCTGCTTTGGGATTTTTGTAAAGTTTGAACTTTAAAATACTTCGAGGGACTTTTCACTGGTTATGAAACAGTGTCAGATTAATATTGATGCCTCTATAACACCTACATTAACAAACAAGACCATCAGCGAGAAAATTTCCTATTTTATATATATATTAAAGACTATTAAAGTCTCACAAAAACGCATTGCCATATTACAGCTTTCGATCTTAAATAGCCACCGATCGATACATCGCCTCATCACCATGCATCCTGCAGACAGCTGCTGCAAAAATGCATATTTCTTTCCCTAGAAATCTGTAGATCAACATCTTAATGATGCGAGGCCGGACGTGCTCAAGCTGTAGATAACAAATATTTTGAACCCTCTGTTAGGAACAATAACAATCTACTTCTGACCACACTGTGACTCACTGTGATTGTAATCTTAATCAAGAATTAAGAAAAGATGTGATTTAAAAAAAACATCTGGTTGTATAACACTAGGTATCCTTGTGACTGTTGCATTATTGATGCAGCACTTCACACGGTTGCACCAGGATTAGAAATTGTCAGCCAAAACGTCACAATTTGAGATCAGATATCACAAGAATCCGTCAGCAGCTGGGCTCTACTGGTCTGAATACATATTTGTGCAGGCCTCCTCATATTACATCACTCCGTCTCTTTATTGCTCTCCTCCTTCTCAACAATATCCTGTACAAACCTCAAACTGAGACAAACCCGCCTCCTTTCCTCCCACCAGGCTTCACTCCCTCCAGCTAATCACGAGCATTTTTCTCTCCAGCCCTCCATCTTGTTTAATACCTGAGGGACCTGAAGGTACGACTTGACCTCCCCTACTACTCAGACACTACAAAGCTAGTCCATGTGGCCTCCAGTCTACCCCCTAATCCGCCTATATAATTACAAATACCTCTCCCTGCAGACGCCTGAACAATCTCCTGCAAATACACAGGAGGCTGGAGGTGGGTGGTGGCAGGAATCAGATTAGGAGGCCTCTCAGCTTCATCAAGTCTTTCCTTATCAGAGACTAAAGACACTCAGACACACACTCAGGGACACACAAACACAGAAGAGCGCTCCGTCTCCCAGATAAATACACATCGACACAAACACAGTGCCGACAAAGGATGAAGAGGAGGGAGTTAAAATAAATAAATAATCTGTTCTGTTCAACCGTCAGTCTGATGATGATTGTCGGCGCTGCTGATTGACCGATAAATGCATGCAAATCAGAACCTTTTTCTGACTACCATTTAAATTGCTGTTTATCTCTCCCACTGGGATGGAGCGAAGGAGGGCTCCCAATCACCCACCCGTCCATGCTTGAAGCCTCTGGAGGGGAGAGAGAGGAGAAAAAGAGGGGGAGGCTTAAGTAAACAGAAGAGAACAAATGAGCTCTGTGACGGCTCAGCAAGCACTGCCTCCCTCCTCGCCTGTCTGAATGCCCGTCCTTTGTTGATGGCTGAATAGGGGGCTAAATATCCCTTGAAATCAGAGCCAGAGCCACCTCTCTGGATGCTATATTCTGAGGCTAAAGCCTTTCATATGCAAATAGTAACTGGGTTAGGATCGGTTCTACCCCAGTGGTCGCTGTGCCATAATGGACATCACATTTCGGGGGTCAGAGGACGAGTGATGGGGCAATATTTGTGCTTCTCATCTCCAGTGAGCTCGCGGAGTCTTTGATTTTCCTTCGGGTTTTTAGCTTTGTGTGCTTATTCATGCTGCTCTGACAAGATCTTAGTTTTTGAAGGCAGGAGAGCAGATGGCGTCCCCTGAACTGGTGTTTAGCATGGCAGGAAGAAGGGGTTTGGGGTGAGAGTAATGCTTAGTTACAATTCACTGAAGGATTAGTGTGTGAGAGAGGGAGAGGGCGACACATATGTGTGTGAGTGTGTGGCTTGGCAACCCATTCATTAGGACCTAAATCACCAACAAATACCCCTCTGACTTCCCTAAATGGGTTGGATCCTCAGAGCACAAGCAGACAATCTGTGGTGACTTTGGTCTGACGTTGTTCACACACAAGCCTCGGCCCTGTCCACATGTACGAGGCTGTTTGTTCCAACTTGGCTCTGTATTTACATTCTGGCCTTTCATACCTATTAGGTCACTGAAAATGGAGCTTTTGGACGAAGATATTTGGAATCGCCGTTGTCCTGATTGGGTCTAATGAGTGAAGCGTTTGCAGATGTGAGCTCAGATGGATTGGGTCGGTTCTATTGTTGGTATCAGAGAGAATCAAATGTACATTGAAGTTGATTGATGGAAAAGAGACAAAAATAGACAAAGCTTCCAAAGTCTCATCCAGGAAGACTCTGTGAGGAGCATCACATGTCCGTGCCTTAATAATTTAACCTGGTGTAGAATAGAATCTAAAAGTAAAAGTGAGGAACGTTCATTGTATTTTCTGTAACTAGGCGACCGACCACAGCACGCAATCTGCTTTCTGTTCACACACCATGACATTCATTTTCGTGTGAAAGGTCACATGAAATGTGTTTCAGGATTGTTGCTAACAGCCTGTTTTTAGATCGTTTCTTGTTTTTAAACTCCGTTCATGTGGTGAAGGCCTGAGACAGATTCTCAACACAGCAAAGAAGACGTTGTTGTCATGTGAAAATCACTTCCACACAATCCAGCATTCTGGACTAAATACACAAAAAGGACAAGACTAGAGAGTCTCTTCAAAAATGCCACCTGTCCACCAGGAGGACAAAAGTAGATATTCTGTCTTGTGAAAAAGGTCTATATCTGTTCAGATATGGTGTCATTTTAAAAAAAGAACTCGTGGTGAAAAAAACTCTTTGTCTATGGCGTTTTTCCGTCACCATTTTTGTCCGTGCCAGTCAAACTGTGCCGCATCGATTTGTGTTTCTGCTACCCGTGTAAACGTGCAGTCTTCCAGTGTCAGGTGGTCTTTGTCATCATTCATCGCAGCTTCCTCTTCTCGGTCCATTACTGAATCCTGTCTCCCAATTTTTCAAGCACTAAGCAATTTATTCCGAGCAGAAGAATCGTAGCAGGAGTCTCTAAATGTACAATGATCAGTAGCTGGCATCCAATGTTTAGCAATACCTAACAGCAATAAAGAGGATTTAAACGCCGTCAACTCAACACAAGCGTCACATCAGCTAAAGACGCAGCTGCAGGTGGGTAGTGATGATGCAAACCCTGCTGCACTGAGCTGAAGTCCACCTGCAGGGAGGATCTGATGATCTCTGGGTCAAAGTGTAGACGTCACACATCACAATGAACATATTCTACATTTACAATCTGTCTCAGGTTAGCTGGTTGACTTAACTGACTGAATCCACTTTAATACAAACTGCAAATTAGTGACCATTCATTTATTTGTAGGGAAAGTTCTGGCGACCAAAGCTGCAGTGAAAAATGTTATAAAACCAGCTCATCCGTCACACGTGGAAGAATAACGATGACTTGGGATGACAGTGTTCACCATCAACCCAAAAATCATCTCTTCAGCTGTCTCCAAGAAAAGAGGAGACAAAAATATATGTCTTTCATTTAGCGCTGCATTAAAATCGCAGCAGTCTGTCAATACGAGACTTTTCAAAAGGGCAAACTCATAAAACCCTCAGATTGGTAGCTGTCAAGGAAAAAAGGCCCATACAATTTTCTGCAGCCTTGAAGAATCCTTGACAGACACTCAACAGTTTACTTAAGAGCAGCGAGAACATTGGCTTTTGTCAGTGGCAGGAATGAGGGCAATTACCTCGGCCTCTTATAATGCTCAGCGCCTTCTGTAATCCTGCTGCGAGGAGGCTGAGAGGAAGAAAGGGAGGATTACTGAAGAACACCTACACTCCATCAAGATACGAAGCACCGACTCTTTTGTTTGGTCAGGGTAGAATAATAGAGGTCGTGAGGTGAAGGTGATCCTTACCTGAGGATTTAAACATCAATGTACTTTCTGAGGCTTCGTATGAAAGACTTTTGTTGTTTAAATGTCCTTGAGGGCACCGCGGCAGCATCAGGAGAACAACAGGGTTGAGAAGACGTTTCTTTGTCTTTGCATGTGTCTGACAGTTTTGATCAGTCGATTATATAAAGACATTAGGGTTCTGACATCCTGGATCTATCAAGAGTTCTTCTCAATAGATGCATTAAACAACATGCCAGGTGTGTGTGTGTGTGTGTGTGTGTGTGCTTCGTCGTCACTGACCACAGCAGCAGGTCAGGTACAGAAGAAAACCTCAGTGAGGTGTGTCACAGTCAGGTGAGGATGTCGCAGCAGAGACGAGCTGCCAGTCAAACACCAGGCTCCGTGTGGTTTGGTGATCACCAGGTGGGCACATGTTTACCCAGCTTGATCTGTATTATAATTTCATATTAATCAGGAAATGTCAGTGCAGCAGGTCTGGCTGCCTTAATGAATTAAGTTATTCTTCATATCAGTACGGTGCCTCAGCTCTGCTCCTCCAAATCCTCCTGTGAGCCAGTTCTCCACAAACAGCTTCTTTAATACTGGAATCACAGAAACAACCAACATCATTTTAAGGTCCTACAGCCCACTGTGACCTGAAGGGCAGATGAAGAAATAGTTTTTTTCCAGTGATCTAAATTATTTTCTCTCCTGTGTTTATGATTTGAGAACGGGTGGGAAACAGGTTTTTGTCTAGATGAATATTTTAAAAGTTCCTTAAATATGTTTCCATCGTGAAAACAGACAAAAAGACACCTTTCAGTCCCTGTTTAGAACATGAAGTATTGGTGAACTTACAAAAACAAACACGTAGAAAAATTAGCCTTACAATAAATCCCCTGACAAAAACAAAATAATTTAAAAATAATCGGGGCTTCCGCAGAAATGACAAGATATCACTTTATTTGTGTGAAGATTCGATAATCACTGTACTTATCGATAGCTGGGAATATTTTTCACTGCATAAGAAACAGTTGTCCCTTGTTTGTGTTTCCATTAGTGTGTCCGCTGTTGTGTGTTCGTGTTCGTGTGCGAGTGTGACATCATGGTGCTCTCACATGGTGAATTATGATTTTAATACCAGAAGCACAAAACCATTAAAACATCTCAGCTTGTTGCTATTTTCTGATGCTGCCTCTTAATTAGAGCTGAGTGGCAGATTTAAATTAATTTGCATTTTGAGTGGAAACAGGGCTCAGAGATAAATACATGTTGACATGAGACGACATTCAGAAGACTCTCGCAAACATCACATACGTTTCACTGTCAGAGATCATTCAGGGCGCTCGATCGTGTTCCATCTCCAGGAAGGCACTCAGCTCTGCTCCACCTACTCTACATGTCAGGCTTTTTTATTTCTAAAGAATCTGCTGCTGTGAATCCATTTTATTTGGCTCTCTGCTCGGCCAAATGAACATCTATAGAAAACATTTGAGAGCCTTGACAACAGTGACGTAAACAGACCTCACTACAGCTCTGTGGCTCCAAGGTCAAGAATGAATCTCTCTGCTCAAACCAAAATAAATGACTTTCTTTGTGTGGTGTTGACATGAACCAACATCAGTTCCCGAATTCACTCATGCTCCGGTAGCTGAAGGAAAGCAGCCAGGTTCAAAAATGTTGGTGTAATCAGAGAAGTTTCTTTAGGAAAAGTTGATCTATAGATTCAAATTCATTGATTATTCACTCACCCTCATGCTGATGGAAAGTCAGGTGAAGTTGCATAGCCCACAAAACATTTCTGCAGCTTCAGATTCTCCTGAACAACAGAAGTAATTTGGGGGAAAACATAACAACACAAAATGTTTTCATACATCTCATCCAGCGAAATCCAAGTCTCTGGAAGCCCCGAGACCCCAAACTGAAACAACTTGGTTGCCAGGATATAATGTTAGGCGTTAATGTTTCTGCAAACCACAGATACATCCAGGGTCATACCATTTACTGATTGCATGAAATCTGAAATCTTTATGGCGCACTTCGTCTGAAGTGGGTGCACAAGCTGGACCATGTGTTGTGGGTGGAAGCAATAATAATAATAATAATAATAATAAAGGACCCAAACGTCAGAGTAAATGCTAGTGCGAAACGTTTCGGCACAAAAAACACTTGGTTAAGGTGAGGAAACATCATGGCCGCCATGTTTCCCTACTCAGTGTCAAAGCAGGACATTTCAGGCCTTTGGGGTGAAGAACCGTTGGATCCGGGTGCTCTGGTTTCTCCCACATCAATAATTTAAAAAAATAATTCAGTATAATACAAAATTTAAATGAATTCAATAAAAGGTGTCAATAAAAAAGCAAATATAAAAAAAACTAAAAATACCTGGTCTGGCCATCACAAACATGCAGGAGATGGCTTTACTTTGGCAGGTTTTGGTCGCCATGGAATCAGGTGGAAATTGTCTACGACAAATTTTCAGACGTCATGGTCACTCTTCAAAATCAAGTCTCCAGCTACTTCAGTAGTTTAGCAGAACGCTGCGGACTATGAAATTTCGCCTGACTTGCCGTCAGCATGAGGGCGAGTGGATAGCGACTGAATTTTTTTTGGGATGGACCGTTCGTTTAAAGCCAGCTGTTCTCTCCTGTCCACATACTTTTGGCCGCGTGCTGTGGTGATGTCTGGAGGCCGTCTCATTTAAGAGCCAGTTATTTGATTCACAGTCGTGCAGAAAGAATCACGGAGCTGAGACGTTTGTCAAGTGATTTGTGGGTTGAGCCTTTGAGTGGTCATCTACCTCAACCCCCGACACACACACTCACACACACACACACACACACACACACACACACACACAAAGCCCTCCCGCACTCTTGCTGGGGACAATGGCTGTGCAGTGAGGTGAGACTGCGAGAGGGAAAGCATTTATCCTGGTGGAGTAGTGCTGATGACCCTCCCTGCTGCCTCCCTCTGGCTCTCTTTCTCCCTCAGGGGGAACACAGGAAGCTCTTCTGTCGGCTGGACCGAGTCGGCGGGGGGGTTCTGGGTTAGCGGCAAGCGGACCGCTGTCACACCACACACAGCTTTTTCAGGACACAGGCTGTACTTTTGACATGTGTCTACTGACATTACCCATGATGCCTCCCCTCCTCCCCCTCACCCCCGGCCAGGGTTGTCTCCTCGCCTCACAGGGGTAATGGTGTGTGAGACAGGTCGAGAGAGGGAGAGGGAGTATTCTGTGTGAGAGTGTGACACAGAGAAAAGTGAGAAACAGCGTAGAGAGGAGGAGCTGTACAAAGAGCCAGGCTGTGTGTGTTCAAAGGGAGCGAACTGCAGTCTGCGGTAATGTTTAAAATGTTCTAATGCAGAGGTTTCATTTAGAAGCAGTTAGTCTTCATGTGGGGATTATTTCCCCACAAATCTCACAACAACTCTTGGGCAATAATTTATGTCTTACTCTCTAATTCTTTAACTGTTGCTTTGACACTTTTCGGTCCTTTCAGCTGTTTCTGCGTATTCTGCAACAGTGACGTCACATTTAATGGATGCTGGAGATGCAGCTGTGTCAACGGCAACTCAAGACGGCTTCATAACTGCAGAGTAGATGATGTGAAGGTTAAACACAGTGGTCAGTATAACACTGCATGCAAATGCGTGTTTAATTACCATCATTGTGGAGTTGCTTTCTTCTGACGCCTCCATCCTGCTCCTCGGCGAGAGCGATTAACGACAGCGTTCAGACGAATCTGAGCGCGCCGGTCATAATTACAACTTAAATGCTGAGTGGGGCTGCACGATGACTCAGCTGGCTGTGCGCTCAGGAGCACTGAGATGAAGCACGACATCTCGACATCCACCACTGTGCGATCGACACGGCCTCTGTGCAGTTTACTATCTGTGTGTTTGTTAGAGGATGTGGATGCATAACAAGATCCATTGGAGACAAAAAAATATGTGAATATCATCAGCCAGGAAAAGGAAAAAGAGTGATGCTGCCAACTTGCCAAGTTGATTAGAGAAATAACTTCAAGGACACGACTGGATTTCTGCTGGAAACAGGTTGACGGGTTGTATTTGGGGAGGCGAGCTGCTGCGTGTTTTCGAGGATGATTTTGACATTTGATGTCAGCAGCGCTGAAGGTTTTACACTGGACTGTTGTGCCGAAGAGGAGTCTGCGTTGATCTTCCCTCGCCTGCAATCAGTCGCTGTGGCTGTTCGGGGATCTGTGAATCTTCCTCACCTGTGCAGATCAGGTGAGCAGCTCAGACAGGAGGACTCTTTGTGTCAGACGGAGCCAGCTGAGGTCGTTCAAGCATCTGATCAGGACGTCTCCCCTTGGAGGCGTTCGCTGCCCGTCCGACACGTCATGTCATGTTTCAGAGCTTACATGTGTTTGTGTGTGTGTGTGTGTGTGTGTGTGTGTGTGTGTAGTAACACACCTCTCAGTCAGGAGAGACTTGAAGCTCGACATCTGGAGTTTGATCTGATCTGCTCCAGCTCTTCAAAGCTTTATTAAAGTCTGCGATAACTAATATCTGTGTGTGTGTGAGTGTGTTTTCCCCCTGAACTAAACACAAAGGTGCTTTGTGTGTCATTGTGTAACAACACTTGGCAGTGCCCCCTCAGACTGCTGGATCACACAGGTGTTTGCTCATTTGCCTGTTGAACACCGCTGAGATAAATATATTTGTTACGTCTGCGTGCAGCGTACTCCTTGACAGCTCTTGTGTGTCGACGTTTTTATTTCTGCCGGGGAAGAAAATATTTAATCTAACAGAAATCATATAAATGTAGCTGTCAGTCTCTCCGTCCTTCACAAAACAAGCCGGCCTTAATCGCCAGTGACGACTTGGCTCATTACTGGATCCGTCTCACCGACTCAATCCAGTTTTCTAAGCAGTATTATGTTCACTCTGATGTTTTGACCGCTGCTGTGGATTCCTGTTGGCTGGCGTCTCCGTCCTCCGCTCTGCTGCCGCGCTGAATGGCCAGTTTCCCCTTTCGCCTCTCGCTTTGCATAGAGCCCATAGAAATCCCAGGAACAGGCTCACACTCATTTGCCTGTCACATTAACTTGGCACCTCTCTTTCCTCGGGCCCTTTAAGCACTGTGACCCACCCAAACAAATGACCTGTTCATACGGCACAAAGACCTCCGGCTTCCCTGTCAGCCTTCCGGCTTCATTTCACTTCTCCCTCCTCTACAACGACCTCTCCTAACCTCCACTTCCTCCTCTTTGATTCGTTTTCAGACTTAGTCACTTTATTTCGTTACCAAACTTCGTTATGTCGAATAAGTATCTTCCAGTGTCGTGTCAGACTCAATGAAGGTTTTTTTTATTCTGTAACTGAATAATCGGGACGGCATTAAGCAGTTGGGATACAGAAAACAGCTGTGTGCCATCAAAGTCACAGAAATGAGTCAAATCAAATGTGCGATACGTTTTATGAAGATGTGGATTCACGTCAGGGCTACCAGCTCTCACACGCTGACCGTGAGACTCGACCAATTAACACTTTTCACACACTCTCGCGCCGCACGTCCATTTCCTTTATAACTGATAAGGGCTTGAAAAGACGACGCTGACAGCAGACAGACTCTGAACACATCACAACACTTCACAAGTCTCACGACTCCCTCTGGACCGGCGTGAAGCCAAAGCTTCATCTGCAGCTGCTGGTTCGTTATCGTGGCCTCGTTAGAGAAAGAAACACTTTGACCGTTGTTTTGTCTGTGAAGGGGAAGCAGAAACCTGCAGAGTATCACAGAACGACTTATTTATTCTCTTGTCTTAATTGTAATACTTGGTTTGGAAGTAATTCAAAAGTCACAGAAAGTAATCAAGGCCAGCCCTCCCTGTTTAATTAATGTACTTACATATATTCATTTACTTATCTTTATGTATATAAGAGACATTGCAAAAAAAAGCAGAAATGTCAATATTAGCTCTTCTGTTGTTGTAGTTTTATTGTCTTCTCTGAAAGTTTAATGAACTTCAACTTTTTTGGTGGATCGGACGAAACAAGAAGTGGAAAAAAATCACCTTGTTCTCTGAGAAATATAATAAACTTTCATCTATTTTATTTTTATAACCAATTTTTTGACTTTTTACAATCAAACAATTACATTAATTAAGTTGTATGAGATTTTTGGATGAAGGATTCTGTCCAGAAATGTATGTCAGCAAACAATTACATTCCACTGAAGTTGTGTTTGATTAGTTGTCAACTATATTTGACAATTGATTAATCAGGTAGCGTAATTATTAAAAAATAGTCATAATTCTGTGATTCCAGCCTCTTAAAGCTGAACATGTTCTGGTTCTGTTCCTGCTCCGTGAAGGTGAACTGAATGTCTTTGGGTCGTGGACGACACATGATCATTTTGGACTTTCAGACATACTAATCGACATTTTTCAGCATTTTTTGATGTATTAAAGACCAAACGAGCAATCTATCAATCGTTATAATAATCGTTACTTTCAGCCCTAATGATGATGCTCTGTCCCTGACTGACCTGTTGGTTCTGTTCTGGTTTCCTTCAACTCCTGTTAGGAATATCTGCGTCTCCTCCTCCTCCTTCACTTCATGTCTCTGCCTTTTCATCCTGATGGAGCTCCATGATGTCGGCGTAGCTTGTGGTTCAAACGGTGGCGCTGACGATGACGTGTTGACACCCGCTCAGTCTGAGGACGTCCTGAAAGCTGCAAATTCACGGCTTAATTAAAACAATCGCACGAAGTCGTGAAACGAAGAATAAGTCGTCGGTGTTTGTGTTGAACTGTCGGCGCCGTGCTGAACCGTCTCCCTGTGAGCTCCTCTGAAGTGGCACTTTTGCCCTGTGATCCTAATTATCTCTGAGGACATCCTCGTTACAGCTCCGGCTGATGGAGGAGGAAGGAAGGAAGTTTATAATCATGTTCAATTAGTGCTCCTTCACATTTTATCCGAGCCTTTCCACTGTGCTAATTACTTATTTGTACCAATTATTTGCTTTGCTGAGCTTGTTAACCCCCGTGTTCACCTTGGCAGTTAAAGCGATTGCTGTGAGGCGTGTTTCACAGTTTCCCTTTTACAGTCCTCTGAAATGAAACGGTCGTGTTGTTGCTTTGAGTCGGAGCGCCTCGTTCCGCTGTGTATCACTGTGCATCACAGACCGCGCATCGTAAAATGCATTGTTAATTATCGCCGCGCACTCCAGACCTCGTTACTCAGTTTGAGCTCTGATTGATTTCAAGTCCACGAATCTGCCACAAATCGAGGAAGTTGTATTAAACGACATCACCGGCGTCATGAGCATTTCTGGAGCATGAGTGGGTGTTAGTGTGCAGCTTGTTTTTGTAATACTCATGGTGACCACAAGGTGCTGAGGCGCAACACCACGACATGTTCTTAAAAGACTAAAAGCGTGTTGTTTTCTTCTCCTGCCAAATAAAAAAAATATATAAATCGAATCATAAACACAAGAGAGAGACAGTTTAGTTCAGACCTAGAAAACGGATCCCAAAAAGTCTTTTCTTCTCTTGGCCCTCAGGGCTTCCATACTAACATGTCCCGCATGTTAGTGCAGCACCGAGGTGGTGTTAGTCACAGGTCCAGTTTCTAACCTTACACTGTGAGGTTTGTGTTATTCTGGCCTCCTGCGGTACATACTTTCTACTGAGCTCTCCTCGTGAAGCCTCCTTCACTGTTTCCTTTTCTTTTTCCCTTGAATCCTTGAAAATCCTCCTCTGCTCCCGAACAAATAATCTAAAATCCAGTGTAAGCTGCATTCTCAGCAGCCCGTGTGATCAAAGACCAGAGGAAACACTTTTATAACAGTAAAAAGCATTGAATCATACATAACAATATGAAAACTCAACACACACACACACACACACACACACACACTCAGAGGCAGTCTCTAATTTGATCCTGAGTGGGCTCTCGTGTCCGGCAGCGGCTGATGAAAGCGTCTCATCTTGACGGCGGGTCAGGAGATGAGGCGTCCCGGCTGCTATCAAAGGGCCCTGATGACCTCTGGGTGCTGAAGCAGCGGCGCTCTGCCTCCACGCGAGCTCCCTTTAATCTCCCACTGCTCTCACAAAACACTTGCTTATCCAGAGAGTGCGAGACGGCAGAGAGCTCCTCAGTTTTTTTTTTTTTGGGGTACAGGGCTGCTTGGTTCAGCCTGACGGATGCCCTGAAGACGGGCGACGCGGAGAAGACGGATGAGGAGGGGTGTAACTGCTGACAACGGGATGGAGAAATGGAGACGGCGGAGGAGGAAGATGAAACCATAAAAGGCTGTCTCGGTGAGAAAAGAGAGAGAAAGGGCTCATCATTTCGCCCTCCATTTGGTCGCACGGCGCTATAAAAGAGAGATGAAATCAGAGGGCTGTCAGGTAAAGGAGAGGAAAAGCTCTGCTGAAATGGAGCGAGAGGAGAGAGGAGAGAGGAGAGAGGAGGCGCCCCGCATCACTTCTCCTCAGCAGCACAAGCTCTCGACTGTCAGGAGAACAAAAACACCTTCATCAGGACTCTACAGGCCGATCGCTTGACTGGAGCGCAGCCGGCTTTTACAGCAGATCACAGGAGAACGTTCTGTGGATTATTCGTGAGGGTTTACGCAGATATTAAACTGTTCCGCTGGTTTTTATTTATGTGACATGCCTGAATTTGTATTTCTGTGTTCTGTTCCATCAGGAGGCTGTTCCCTGTTCAGCTACTTAAACATGTAGTCCAACACAGTTACTTGATTACTTTCTGCTAGTTTTGGATTACCTCTACCAAACGTATTCAAAGAAAGACGAGAGAAAAGAAATATCAGCAAGAAGACTTTTGTTTTGTCGTTACAGTGTTTGGTGTCAGTCTCATACGGAAGGTTACAGACAAGTGATCATCAGTCAATCAGTCTTTATTCTATAATTTAAGTATTCCTCTTTGTTAACTGAATGTATCTGTAACCTAATTACATGTATTCTGTCAGCCCCCCAATGACTGGGCGATAAGGCCTTATAATAATAATGATAATAATTTACAACATATATCGTGATATTTTTATGTATCGTCTCATGTGACCATAATGAAGACAACATGACTTTACCTCTGTGAGCTCGCTGAGGAAACAGGAAATAATGTCCCAAACTCTGAAACATAAACACTTGGATTATCAGAAAAATTGCATCATTTTCCATTTGTCTGCCAAAATTCCCTCCATGGTTCAGCTGAAGCCGTTGTTGAGGTTTCTGAATAATCTTTGTCTTGGTCAAACACTGAAAAGTCAACAGTGAATGAAGACAGGACGTGTTGGCTCGCCCATCTATCTCAGTGTTTCTCAATATTTAACCGAAGCCACTTTCTTTACTGAGGTTTAGTGTCTTAAACTGAACCACATGTGATAAAGCAGAACACAAACACTGTTTTATTGTCCAACCCGACCACCTTCTTACGACTTGCTGTGAACCGCTTCATGAAATACCAGTGAACATGATCTGCACGGCGATTCAGTTCCCTGTAAAACCTGAAAGATTCACATAAAGATGTACATCCTGTCGTTATACACTCAGGCTCAGCTTCACAGCAACACAGACGTGGCTGGAGATGTGCTTTAAAACCTAAAACAATAATCCAGCTCTCCTGGAAGTGGGTGTGTACGAGAGTACGGAAGCCCTGAGGGGCAAAAGAAGAAATGTTTGTTTTCTTTCCGGTGATCCATCTTCTGCATCTGATCTAAATAGTTTTCTCTGCTGTGTTTATATCTGGAGAACTGCTGGGAAAAAACAGTCACAGCACTGATTAGCTGTTTGGTTTACAATCACTTTAAACAGGCTAATGCAAAGAAATATGAAAAAAACCACACACACAATGAAATAAAGCTTTCCTTTAAGATTAATAACTGCATTTTGCGTTGCAACATAAACACACAGCTACAGCAGCTACATGCTAAACTTGTTTCTAGTTTTCTATAAAACGTGACAAAGCAGCGCTCTATGATAACAAATATTCAGCAAACACCATTCTAATCAGGTGAGCCTCCCTTAGCTACACAGCTAGTAGCAAGCTAATGTTAACATTAGATAGCTGATGCTAAGCTAAACGTGGGCGCAGAGGTTGACCTTCGCATGACCGAGTGACTCACCTGTCCAGGTGTGTCTGCACCTGTGGCTGCGCACCAGATGACCAGGTGACACAGAGAGAAGCTGGAACGACGTTCATCCTCCTTAATGTTGATGCGCCACAACTAAGAAATGATTAAGACTGTGCATGAGTCCCAAACCTCCGAGTCCGAGTCGAGTCTCAAGTCACAGAGATTGCGACTCAAGTGTGACTCCAGTCCAAGTCTCAAACTGGAGTCCTCATCTCTGCAAACACACAATGAGCATTCTTCTGAAAAACATGTTTCATCTTTCTGTTTCACACTTAAATAGTTAATAACTGTCTTAACTCTGATGTTCTCTGGAAAAATCTTTTGTTTCTTCCAAACCATATTTTTTTTTTCTCACTCAGGGTGAAACAACCTTTTTTTTTTACCTTTTCACAGATGGAAAATGAAATAAAGGAACTCATTATTAAAGATTATCCCATCAAGGCTTTGTACATTTTAAAAGACGTCTCTCTGCTTCAGCTGTTCACACTGTTTTATCCATAAGCTCCACAAATGTTGGGTGGACTGCTGATCTTCCATCAGTGTGACAGTGAGTAGATTATGGCTGAACTTTCATTTCTGAGTGAACTGTGATAGCGAGCAGGGTCACACAGGGCCGACTGATGTATTTGAAGAATATATGTACATGTATTCATGCATAGCTGAGCCATATGCACAGAGCCTGAAGCCCACACAGTCAGCTGAAATGCATGGCAGAGAAAAAGCTCCATATTGCCTCCCTAACCGCGCCGTCTCCCCCCTCTCTCACACACTCAGTCAGAAATCACAGCCTTACAGCCAGCACCCCCACACGAGTGAAAATGAATGCACTCACCACCTGTGGTGGGAGCAGAACAAGAGAGTGGGAAAAGGACGTGGGAGGGGAAGAAAGACGAGGAAAAGAAAAAGACATGGCGGCGGCTCGGAGCCATGAGTCAGTGAAACAGGATCACAGACGCTAACGGTAAAGATCACCAGTAATATAATGAAGACAAAGGACGAGGTTTCATAATTATGTTCCGTTCACTCGTGAGACGTTTTATCCTCAAATCCTGTTTCACAACCAGCAGTGAGACGAGCACAAAGACACAACAACACAAAGTTTGTCTTTCTCTCAGGTGTGTGTGGGAGTGTGTGAAATGTGAGTGTGACTGAATGTGTCTGTGTGATTCAAGTGGAGCAACAGAGAAGTCACTGTGTGTGCGTGTGTGTGTGTGTGTGTGTGTGTGTGTGTGTGTGTGTGTGTGCGTGTGTGTGTGTGTGTGTGAGTGTGTGTGTGTGTGTGTGTCTCATCCCTCCCACCATTACTCCTGTCAGCAGGCCTGAAACCACAAACCATCCCGTCTGGAAACAAAGCCATTAACTCACAACAACCGTCTCCCTCACACCTTCTTACTTCAGTTTAGATCTCCTCTCTCCGTCACACTTCACTTGTTTCATATCAGGGTGTGTGTGTGTGTGTGTGTGTGCGTGTGTGTGTGTGTGCGTCACAGCCATGACATTTAACTGTTCCCATTCCCAGGAATTACACCAACAATAACCACTTCTTTTTGTTACATTTCTTTGGAAGTGGCATTTGGTCACTGTGTTGTTGTTTTTTTCTTTCCCATAACAGTCTCATTTTACAGGCACAGAGTGTGTTCTTGAACATCACACTGGACTGTTCACGAATACAGAACAGCACCAGGACGGTCGAGTCCATTTTAAAAACCACTGACTGTTCGGCTCATTTGTGATAGAGGGAATCTGAGGCGCTGTGATGAAAAAACACGTCTTAATCCTTCATTGAATTATTGATAAACCAACACTGGATAACACAGACTTCCATTAGAAGTAGGCTTTGTGATTTAAACTTCACTGGATGATTGACCTCATCCTCAAAGAACACCTGGTTTTATATCTATCACTGCTCCTGACCCGCCGTGTGCTGCGTCGCCAGGTTGGAGTCTTTAATTCCAGCTTTAGACTGACGTTTGTTCAAATATTTACACTGGTAGATAAATGGGGAGTCTCTGAGGAGATCACTGATAAATAGGCTATTATTTGGCAGCCTGTGAGATCAGTGAGGAAGGACATGACACAAGTTATCTCTGGAGTCAGCCACAGCGAGGGGAAACATGTGAACCAACCTCATCCTTTAACCTGACTGTGGTCTGACTGTAATCAGTGCAGCAGCCGAACTGTGCTGTAAAATCAGGCACAACAGCATCATGAATATTAACCGAAGGTCTTTTCTTTGCTCAGGAAACAAAGAGAAAAGCAACAGACATGATTTCGGTTGTGCGTCCGTTCAGACCGACAGTCGATGTTTCAGACAACAGCTTCTGTTGGTTGCGTGACTCTCGCCAACGTGTCGCAGCGAGATAAAATCCCCTTCTGGCCTAAAAAACATTTTCCCCACAGAGCGTCTGTAGAGCTGTTGACAGGACGCAGAAGTTTTACATTTGTTGGACTGTCATCAAGCTTAAAAACACTGTGACATCCCCACAATGTAAAGTCTCAGGAGGAACTCTACTGCGGGTGTCGTTTGGGCAGCAAAACCAGGAAGTAGACCCTGAAGCCGGAACGTGTTTTTAGTTTAGTTTTTAGTTATGTTTTCCGTTAACCTGATGTTAGTTTTGACTCATCAACAGGTCAAATTCAACAAAAGATTCATCTCATGTGTCATCCGAACCCAACGAAACACTACTATCTTTCTCTTTCTGTTTTCCTCCGTTATCAGTCCAACATGGAGTTCAGGACTGCCTCGCCGTGACATCACACAGAGGAGACGACAGGACTGAGTGAGTCACACTGAGGGGAGTCAAAACTTCTCCAGTCTTCTACAAACCTCTGATATGGGCTGCTGTGTTCGATACAGAAAAATGTTCACAAAATTCTAATTCTTTTAAAACCTTTTTTTAAGACTTATGCATGTTTCAGAGACGCTGTGTTCAGGGTCACCAGGATTTCAGGAACATCACGAGCCCCTTTGTTGCTCCGCTCTGCCAACCTCAGAAAAACGTGGCGAGGTTTCTGACGTTGTTTAATTAACAGCATGTTCCAGTTACTTCATCCGTTCACTGGTGTCGTTGTCTTCAAATTTTATTTTTGGAAAAGTTGTTCTGTATACTGAAGTGTTCATTACCATCTGTCGATAAATCAAAATATATGGAGCGTAAAAACATGCTCATCATGGAGGTTTCCTAAACTAAAAATAGTATTTTCTCTTTTAAGAAGAGCTCAAGAAGTTGGTTATTATGGACCAGACTATTTCCTGGCCGGGATCAGACACTCTCTGGAAGCATCCCGTCGTTGCCAGGCAACATGGCGGACTAGCTGCCTCCCCTCTGTCTTCAGTCTTTATGGTAACAGGACCTTCTCATGGCTGTAACGTCAGTGTCTCTGTACCATTCCTCTAACCGTTCGATGTAACGTTCTCTTTACGTTGCCAAAACTCCACAAAACACACAGTAAGTGATGCTTCACACAACACGCAGGCCTTCAGTGTGTCTGCAGGTCACATCGGATCAAACGTCATCAACAGGTCAATCACAAGGAAATGGGCCATTCTACAAAAACGGTTTTATTGATTTATTAACAACTGTACATTTCTTTTCAGTGCTGACAGCATTTGCTACATACTTTGGTGTGATTCAGTGGGACGGCCGCGGGTTGCCCCTTTAGTTCTCTTCTGGGAAATGCCGACAGGATCGGCGTGCAGACCGGAATTCATCACTGTCGTCTTCACGACAACATGGGAGACACTTGATTTACTAACTTATGATTTCGCCACCAGTCTCCCTGCGTCTCCCCGTCACGGCCGACCAAACAGGTTCCAGGAATATTGATAAGATACAAACGGGGGCAGAGTGATCCCAATAGCATTGATCGGACTGTTTGAGGAATCAATGGTGCAATTCAACATCCAGATTACATCACGTTAGCAAAAAGCACATTGTCACTCAGTTTGTGCCTGCTGCAGTGCTTCTGCTGCCAACTGAGGTCCAAGGGTTAGGCTAAACATTAAACGATCCCATCTCCCACAATCTAACAAGGTAAAACAAACAGGTAGGAGGGACAGCACAGACAGATGTACACTTTAAAAAGGTCCTTTTATATATATGAATTAAATTTACATCCATCTCTTCTCCTGAATCGTAGCGTCCCACTCGGTCCAAAAGTGGTCCAAACCAGCCGAGGCGGCGCCAGAGTCAGGACTCCACGTGTTCATCGTCCGGTAAGAGCACTGTTACAAAAGGCCATTTTAAAATCTCCACGAAATTGTCTGCTCACAAACGTCATGCTCCTCTGCGATGTCTGAAAAAGCCGGCCTGGAGAATGTGCTTTAAGAAAATCAAAATTGTTAAAAAGTTCTAATCTATGTTCTGCTCTCCCACTCAGACATCATGGCAGAAGACAGAGTGGGCCAAAAAGATCATCACAAGTACACCCAGGACATGAAAATATATATATTCTTATAATATATATAAAATGTCTTTATTTAATCCGATATGTACACTTTTCACAAAGACGTCTGAGGAGCGATGTCCTCAGAAATGAAGCGCCGCTTCATCAGGTAACACCCAAATATTCTCAAGGAAAAACAGGAAAAAATTCAGAAGTCACAAAAAAGTGGAACCCAAAAATAAACCGAACAAAAAAAAAAAGGGACTGAAACAAAATCTTTCCAGCACGAGTATCCTCAGGCCAACAGCTCCATCCATTCCCACCAGCTTAGTTCTCCATATGTGTAGTCCGTCTCAGTTTGTTGTAGTCCACAGACTACAGTCGAAGGGAAGTAAAAGCGATCTGATCAGAAGTGCTGGAGCAGAGCGGGAGCGAGTTCGTCTCTAGTAGATGACCTCGTAGACGGTGGCCTTCTTGTCGCCCGATCCGGTCACGATGTATTTATCGTCTGCTGAGATGTCACAGCTCAGGACGGAGGACGACTCCTTCGACTGTGGGCGTAAAAATAACAGTCGGCATTAAATCTTTGTTCATCTTGATCGTATCATCAGTCTTATTAGGCATGATTAACAATGAAGTTCCCTTCTAACGGCGACAACTAGAGATGTATTTATTCTTAATTCACAATTTGTCTGAAAAAATCCTTTAATTAGATAATTAAAATAGTTGAAAAATTATTTCATGTCAATTAATCAACTTACAATTTGCAGTTGGAGGACCACATGCTCACTCCCACTCAGAAACAAGTGATTAAAATGTTTTTAGCTTTCAAAGATTTACTGTGTCTGAACTGTCTGCATGATTAATGAGACGGCTTTATTAAAACAAGGAGGTTCACGTAACAAAATACTTCTCTGCAATTTATTGTTAAAATCCCCTCATTCGTTTGAGAGACATTTAGTTTAAAATACATCTCAGAAAACAGAGTTACGATTTCTTTTCCTTTGACAACAAACTTGTTCTCAGAATGCACAGATGTTTATATCTGAGCGGAAGGAGACGGAGATCAACCTTAGAGCTCCTAACATGACCGGCAAATTGATTTTAGGTCATGATAAAGACTAACAGTTATTGTCCTTTTATTTATTTTTTTCTTCGACAAAACATGATATCTAAGAGAAACAATACTACTCTGATCGTCCGAAAGAGAGACCACTGAGGTTGTTCAAACTGCAATGTTCCTTTATACATTTCAGCTGAAGTGTGTGTGTGTGTGTGTGTGTGTGTGTGTGTGTGTGTGTGTGTTTACCTGGAATATGCTGGCACCATAAGGCGTCCTCCATGCATTGAGCAGGTTGTCCTTCCCTGTGCTCACAAACCATTTACCTGCAAACACACAACAGATAGGATGGGAATATAGTCTGAAGGTGTGTGTGTGTGTGTGTGTGTGTGTGTGTGTGTGTGTGTGTGTTTGTCATCACTGAATAAAGACTTTCACATTCAGCTAACATGTGATTAATAACCTCCTCGGAGGAAAACACCATCACATTACCAATCCTAAAATGCTCATAATGAAGGAGACTCACACCATTTCCACTCTGATAATTATTTAAATCACCCTCTGATTAATTACCCAACTGACTAGCTGGCTAATGATTTAATTAGTGACAGCAGAAGCTCTGAAGCAGCGAGCCTGGTCTGTATGAACCAGTTCTGTGGTGACGGTGATACAAGGCAGTGCTGTGGGGGGTCCTGTGAGGGGAAATGAATACTGACAGTTCTGGTTAAAAGGCGATAGTAAAGCCTCATTTATCTGCGCCTTAAACTTGAAACCAGCTGCTCTGCCCAACAGGCAGAATCATCCAAACTGAGGCAGCGATGACAAATTCCTCTAATGAGCCCACTTGTAAAATAACAGCTTCCTTACAGCTACGAGTCTGCTATGTGTAATTTAAGACGTACAGACAAATCTGACATGTGAACGCAAAACAAACCCTCATGAATAAACAGCACTCATCAGAATTCTGGTAAAAAATGTTCCGGAGCAAAAATAAACATGTTGAGTCACATCATCACCCTTCAAGTGACTCAGCAGCAGCCACTGGATGTTTGAATCATTCCAGCGTCTCCAGATGATATTTTCGGCAACACAAACCAACAGAAACAAGCTGCAGAAGATGCACTGATGCCACAGCCACTGCTCGCCTGGACCACAAAGATCTGGTCAACTTGGCAGAGAGACCATGAAAAGCTACAGAGACTGTGGCAAAATGATGTCAGCAGAAACCAGAATTAAACACAAACAAATCTACCTTCATGGTATTTAACAACACAACAGTAACTTCTCCTAACAGAATCCCTCCGACCTACCAGCTCCACTACAGCCAGTATGTATTCATGTAACTGTTCATTTAGATTATTTGAAATATATATTATCTCTTTACATTACGGTCTAAATGGTGTTTAAAGTCCTCTCTCCACTGCCAGGTTTGTAATTCTGATGGAGAATACTACATCACTTTCGTTTCAGCCCAAACAGTCACATTTTAATCTAGCCTAAAAAATATCACATCAGCCTCAAACTGTAAAATGGCTGTCAACAGTCAGGACTGACTGTTTTTTCATCCTCATTAATCAGCTTAAAAATGTTATGAAAAAACAGACATCAATAATCAACAAAATGCTGAATATTAGCCCTGATATTTGTCCGGGTCAATAATCAGTCTATCACTACCAACGCAGATTTCTTCTGACCTCCACGTCCTCAGGTATAGCAACAGTCATCCAATAACCATCAAGTTTGGACTGATGGTGCCAGGTTGTGCCAAAGTGTTTTTCTCATGCCATCATATGGCAACAACACTCGAGTTATTCAAACTCAAGTTGTGAAGTGTTGGAAGTTTAGGTCTGATGTGGCTGAGATCCCAGGTCCTGGTGTCATCAGAGTCATGACAAATCTTATTCTAACACCCATGAAAATCACCAACTATTTAAAAACCTCTTCACTAGAACTATTGTTTTCCTTCCCTGTGGGTCTGTCTGTGTGCTCACATGTGCTCCGCAGCCTCTTTGCCTGAGACTTACCACAGTAGGCGAACTTGAGTGAGAGGACGCAGCTCTCGTGCAGGTGCAGCTGGTATTTGTCCGGCTTGGTGTGGTGAAGCACCTCCACGTTGCTGCTCTCCATGCCCACAGCCAGCCACTCTCCAGTGGGACAGTAGCCCAGCGAGAAGATCTGTAACAAGGAAACAACGCAGTGTGATCAGCAACGAGCATCGACTGTATTTAAACTTCAAAATAAAGTGTGTTTCACAGCCAGCAATCACCTAAACCACTCTGAGTGCGTGAAAAGCTTCTTACCTGTGAGGTAAAGTCGTGTTGCTGGAGCTGCCGGCCCTCCCTCAGGTCCCAAGAGCGGACAGTGTTGTCGAGCCCTCCGGTCCACAGTTTGGTCCCATCGTGTGAGATATCGATGCAGCTGGCTCCATCTGTGTGGCCCTGGAACTGCCTGCAACAACACAAAGCACCAAACATCAAGTCAGAAACAGAAGAGACAGCCTTTCCAACTCTGACAGCAACCATTTTGTTCTTCAAACACAAAGAGCTGAGTATTAACGAATGCCTGGAGCACATTCCAGCTGAGTGAGTTAGGCCTCAAAGTTTGCCACACTGACCTAACGAGGGTCTGGTTGTGGAGGTCCCACACAGCGATGTTTCCATCCGAGCAGCAGGAGAAGCAGACCTTAGCGTCGGGGCTTATGGCCAGTGCGTAGCAGGCTGGAGCAGAGGAAGTGAGCTCGGCCTTTATGCGGGGCGTCTGTGAGGCCAGGTCCCAGATGGTCAGCGTGCTGGCCTCGCCACCCACGATCAGGGTGCGGCCGTCAGGCAACAGCTTGCAGGAGCGGATGTAATTGTCTCGGTTCTAGAAGAGGACACAAGTATCAGAATTGGATGTCTTATATCCGCCAGTTCTTCACAACACATGAAATGTCTTTGTGGATGTGACAGTTTGAGATTAGTTCACCCCAAAGTCAGAAATGCATTCTTTCCCTCTTATCTGTAGTGCTTTTTAATCCATCTGGATGGTTTTAGTGCGAGTCGTCAAGTGTTACCAGCCCTCTCTCAAATATCTGTGTACTGTCCCTTTAAGAACAAACTCAATTACGATTCTGTTGGGCTAAAGGAGATCAGCAGCATACATCAGTGAATCAACGTCAAGACCTTCTCTATTTAAACTTGAAAGGAGCTGAGTGAAGTTGTTCGGCTGCTGCTGACTGTGTTTCATGTTTTAGTGAAGATGTGGATGTCAGCTTTAACAAGAGAAGCAGGGAGAGAGTGGCTCCAAGAGAGCAGGAAGACAAATCAATAGGACTGAGGAAGAAGCTCTTGGTTGAATTAAAACAGCACACTGATAGCTTTATAAGACCCAACTGCACTCTGGACGCACCTTGAGGGTGTTGGAGGCCATATGAGTTGAACGGCATGAAGCCGAAGTATCAAAATGAGAAATGGGAGGCAGTTGGGAGGAAGTAATGAGCTGGGTAATGGCAGACAGGGTTGGCCAATCAGAACATCATTACTCAGCAGGCTTTTTCCCCCTCACACAGGATTATTTCAGCACAGCAGTGAGACACTTTGCTGAATTATTCACGTCTGTCTGTTGGGATCTGGGGGAAAGCTACAGTGGGATGTGGAGTCAGGCTACATTTGATGCTCAAGAAAATCTTAATGAAGGAGACCGATTGCAGAGACCTCAACATGAGCACATTATGTCTCTGCTCTGTTTGGACGCCTCGTTAGCACTTGAAGCATCCACTGCGATAACATTCTTCGGCTCTGACTTGTAGGACACGTTAACGAGTAGTTACCAGGCAGTCGAGCTGGGACACCGGGCTCTTGCTCCCTGGTTGGCTGATGTCCCAGATCTTGACACAACCCTTGCCACCGGTGTAGACATGACGAGTGGGGTTGCTGATGGTGACGGCGCACACCACTTCCCCGTGGCTCAGCGTGTTGATCTGGCGAGCGTGTCGCGGGATGCCCGGGCCTATCAGTGCATCTGGAGGGAAGGGCACGGGCTGCATTTGACCATCCGCACTAACGTGAAAAGAATAAGCTCTGCAGAGGACAGAGGGATGAAAGCATGGTCAGGTTGAAGGTAAGACGTGTGTGCTATCTGTTAATAAGAAAAAACTAAATCCAAACTCACGGTTTTCCTCCAGAAATGGACGTGAGGCTGGCTGGCAGGCCTGGAGCTCTCATGTGAGGATGAGGGTCAAACCCCGCCTGCATGAGCAAGAAGAGCAAAGAGTTAAGAAACAAACCTGCACAGATAAATTAGACTCTAAGCTAATATTCAAACTGAAAACGACGCTTCACTTTATCTGCTAACGCCCGGAGGAACTCTTGTACCATCGTTTCCAGGCAAATCCCTTGAAAGGCGCAGATTCAGCTTCGCTGCATACTGAGAAGCTTTACACAAGGCTACAACATCCCACTTGCTAATGCTAATGAACGCCTGGGAGATTTTCAAACACGGAGATACATTTTGGGGGGTGAGCCTTTTTTAAAGCCTTTAGAATGCTAACTAAGTTACTAACATCAAAGTAAAGGAGCCAGGCAGTCTTTGTACCTTCTCATTATGTACACACAACAAGCTGCAGCCAGCCGAGCAGAAATATTCACAATAAGTTATGGAAATACACGCTGGATGCTTAAGTTACTCAAAGACTCTACAAACTACAGCCATGGAGGGTAATTCATACAGATGCTGCTGAGGGTTTGTTGTGTCAAGGTGGAATATATGAATGACTATATGTGAAGAGGAGAATCTGGAATAGTTACAATTGGTGAGCGTCCATAGGCGGCAGCAGCTGCAGCACTCATCTGTGGTGAGATGAGACCAGGATAGACGCCTGGGCTGGTCAGGGATCCGTTCATCTCGTGATGACCCATCATCGCAAACGGGCTGGCGTAGGAGCCCGCGATGGACAGGGGTGTACGCAGGGCAGAGCCGGCTACAGAAGAGAGGAGAAGATTGTAATAAGAAAGAAGGGCCGCCACTAACGATAAATTCTGTTGTTATTCAATTCCATCTGTGATGGTGAGAAGTGAGATTATTTTGTTAGCTTTTGTTTCCAAGGTCAAGAATAAACTTTAACTCACAGGATTATTTCATCATCAATGAGTCTGTAGATTAATTGCTCTATAAAAATCCATTATTGTTTCCTAAAACCAAACTGAGCTCATTAAAATGATGGCTTTCAAAAATCAGAATGATTTCCCTGTAGAAGTGTGGCAGTGTTGTTATCTGCAGAGACGCCGTCCTCTGAGTGCATTTTCTGACATCTTTAAAAAAGATTATTTCGCTGTATTCTGGAAATTTCTGGGCGTCAACCTTTGGCCACTGCTGTGTAGCTCCTAGCCAATAACAGCACTAGGACTTTATTAACACCAGGTCAAAGGCAGGCCTCCGTCTCTCCTTTACTCTCATGCTGTTACAGATTACTGCATGTCTCGACTGAGAGGGGGGCTGAGACACACACACGCATGCGTAGAGCAGAGAGCCACATACAGAGCCACACCTCTCCCTGTTTACCTCATGGGATTTTATTTTTAAAGATATGTATGGGAGTGAAAAAGAAATAATTTTTTGAGTTGTGCCATGAACTACACATATGATGAAAACAAATGAAATATAAGACTGTAATTGTGCTTTAGAGTGTAACCACTGTGAAACAATCAGAAAATGCCGTGTTAT
Organism: Diplodus sargus; assembly: GCA_903131615.1. Classification (NCBI taxonomy): domain Eukaryota; kingdom Metazoa; phylum Chordata; class Actinopteri; order Spariformes; family Sparidae; genus Diplodus; species Diplodus sargus. The sequence goes on along the minus strand of CAEMYA010000003.1, from coordinate 1,754,764 downwards.
TTATCTGACTCACTACTTTGTTCTCTATCAGTCGCGACCATTGAGCTGGTATTCACCAGTGTAAGCCTATAAATGTGTGACAGTGAAGGTGTTTACATACCTAACGCCTCCATGCCGGGTGGTTTGCCCATCGTGAGAGGCCGCAGTCCTGGAGTGGTGCTGGTTCCTGGTGTTGGGGCCTCGTTTCTTGGTGTAGGTGTGTTGGACTTCAGGCTCGGCGTAGATGACTTGTCATTCTGAAACAGAGACACTCTTTAATCTCTGGGTGCAACTTTGTTTAATGTCCTTTTACTCACAGTTGTAATTTGACGTACTCTCAGTCACACGGACGAAAAGGAAACAGCGTCCAAGCCAAGAGTTATAAAAAAAATCCACCAGTGAGTCAAAAATACCCCCACTGGCAGGGAAATCCAGAGTGACAATCTAAGTGGACGGCTCAAGGTAATCCAATCTAACAGTGACACTTCATTACAGCCATGGTGTGTGTGTGTGTGTGTGTGTGTGTGTGTGTGTGTGTGTGTGTGTGTGTGTGTGTGTGTGTGTGTGTGTGTGGTGGGGGTAGAGGCATAAACCTTTGCTTAGAAGTCAAGCTTGTTAAGAGTGGCTAGACAAGCAAGATGGTGGGCCAAACACTTCTCTCATAATTAATCCATCTTTCATCCTTTACAGATCGAGTTCGAGGACTTGGGGGGGTTTCAGCCTGCTGACACACACTAATGAGGGACGGAGAGAAGCTGGGTGTCACGGGAGGTGGAGTGTGGTGATGTGGGCTACAAATCTATCCTAATCCTTAGCGAAATGGTTTATGTAGAACTGATGCATGAGGACTGTTTGAGCCTGGTTAGTGAGGGCTTCGGTATTAGAGAAAAAGCGGGGGGAGGACGAGACGAAGTGAGAACAGAGGGGGACAGCAGTTCCCTCGCCACTGTGTCTCGGGGTTATTTACAGCCTTGGGTCGAGGAAGAAATGACCATTTATTGGGTAAGCCATAAAGGAGATTGAGAGGAGTGAGCCACAGGGTTTGATTTCCTGAGAGTGCATCCACCCTCTGCCCCTTCAAGCCCCTCATAGCAGCCAACTGCTAAGCCTCCTGCGTATTAGCCCTTCACAGACACCCACTCCACTTGACAAATGCCCTCTAGTCTGTCAGCTCACCCTTCACCCCCTCCACTGTAACCTCCACATTTCATCTCCTCTCTAACACTCACATGGGCGTGGTCCTTGGCTTTGGAGGACGGCGTGCTGCCCGAGGAGGCGACAGAGGCAGGGCTGTTGGGGGCAGCATCCTTCTTCAGGACCCGTGATTTATCCAGGCCGTTCTCTGGAGGAGAGTGAGCCGGGCTGACTCGAGGGGTGGCCGGATCCTACAGAGTTAAACGAGACAGACAGAGAGCGAGACTGAGCAAACAGACCGGAGGAAAGCCACTGGCATGTACATGTAGGTCAAACAAACTGGGGCCTCATGTGCAAACACAGATAAATATACCCGTGCGTGCTCGTACGCTGCCTCATACACATACACACACTTTTCATTCACCTGTCACTCCCTTTTCTCTTTGTGTTCTTTGTCTTACTTTCTGCATGAATGGCAAAAGGACATACAGCAAGTAAGCGCGCACACACACTCTCTCTCTCGCGCTCTCTCTCTCACACTCACACACACACACACACAACCAATATTATGACAGACTCGTTGCTGTGAAAGGTGTCGAGGCTTCGACAGGCAAATGACAAAAGAGAGCTGTGTTTGGTTCTGAGTGAGGAATGTGGCTGAGCAGCTCGGTTGAAACGAGTCTTACCTCATTGGAAACATCCACCACCAGGTCGTCACTTTTGTCTCCGTCACTGTCCTGAAATCAGAGATTGACATGTTTGGTTTACTGGGAGACCACAAGCAGTGATACATCTACAGTTTTTTGGACCACTTAATCAGAATGAAACGCCAGATATATGGACTATGAAACCAGTTTTTACTTGAAAATTGAGCAAACCGTATGATTTGTTTATTATTTAAGATACTGTATATAGACAGAAAATCAAAATGGCAACACTTCATTTTCCTAATAATCACAATTTCTTGAAAGTTTCCTGGAAGGAACCGCGTAACTTGGTAGTATAATTATACAAGTATAATAATTATATGGAAAACAGACACAGTTTTGAGACTGTTATATATTTGTTGATATCCAGTAAAATTTCACTGAAGGAACCAGTCTGTTTGAGCTCATAAAACTCATGGTAAACTTTATTTACCTAACTAAAAGACGCACCAGCTAAACTTTTAATTGCTATTAATAGGAATTAGATAAAACAAAAACAAGCTCAGTACCCCACGAACAATAACAACCAATAAACACTCACATATCTGCTCATGCTGTCTTTGTCGTCCACTTTGCGTTTCTTGGAGTCGAGGCCGTAATCTGATGAGCCGCGGTGCTTCTCGCTCGCCGCCCGCAGGCTGTCTGACGGCGACACTGAGTTATTCTGCCAACAACAATAACAGAAAACATAAGTCTCCAGTTCACTCTGTGTGCTTTACCTTTAACCATTAGTAATCTCAAACAAATGTCAATAACCACGTGATGTACTGAATATTGCGTAGAACTGCAGCTACAGCCAGCACTGTGATCTTGCTCCACCTTAACCCATCCTGACATGATATAGCATGACAAAAATGTGAATGTTTGTAGGCCTAAATGCAGACAGTGATAAACTTGCAGAACCCAGAAAAATTCCCTAAAACTGCCAAATGGTGTGTTTAAGTCCAGACATGGCTCTGGAGCCCTTTTTGTTTGTCAGAGCTGTGACAATATTGACTGTAAGGCTAAACGGACAATGCTCCTGGACTGATTTGGGATAGAAGGTGCAGAAGAGGATTCTGGGACAGCTTAGCCTTTCTGCTGCTGCTGCCAAGGCAATGGAGCAAGAAGGAAACAGACGGACCAGCTGAGCAAACCCACAAACACACAGAACGCCTTCAGAAGACAAAAGCATTAACTCGCAAGCTAGGTGATGCATGGGGGAGACTGAGCCGAGGTGGAGGGGAACTGTGAGGTGGGAGCAGAGAGCAGCATGGAATATTTACACACACACACACAACCTGACATCTAATCCTTTTGTAGACCCTCACAGTGACCTGGTCGGAGACACGCTTGAAGCAACTTTAACAATTTAAACCCAACACAGCTTACATTCCTAACTGCACTTTTTTATGTCTGTGGCATGCAAGTACATGCATGTAACAACAAACGTGACAAGGATCTGACTGTAAACCCACCAATGTTAATGACTGTGTGTGTGTGTGTGTGTGTGTGTGTGTGTGTGTGTGTGTGGCAGGTCAGTGACAAAACAGCAGAAAATGACAGGAGAGTTCATGAAAATCAACCAGAATCACAAAAAAGAGGAAGGAAAGAAAGGGGCCATTGAGGGGACCTGGACAAGAGTGCAATGTGAAGACACAAAGAGGGTGTTGCCAGCAGAGAAAAGAGCCATGAAAGAGGCAGAGTGAGAAAATGAAAAAAGAGGAAGAAAGACAAGAGAGCAAAACAGGAAAGGAACTTGGCAAGCAATGAGAGCGTAGCAGTGTGGCAATGAGTTCTCCCGACTAGTGGGAATGCCCGGACAGGCTGGCACTCTCTCAGAAGCTGCAAACAGGGTTTTTGTAGTCTGGGCACTGGCGTGGTGGGGTAGCACTGCCAAACAGGCCGACAGGCAAGAAGAGAGGGAAGAGGAGGAGGGGTGAAGGCGAGCAAACCCTGAGGCCAGCCCACACTGTCAGGAAGCTCAACAGATCCCTGCTTTCATCAAAAAAAACAGAAAGATATGATGAAAGAAAGAGAAGGAAGATCTGTTGGCTTCAAACGACAAGAAGAGAAAGAAGAGCAGCAGAGGAAGGTGAAAGTCTGAAAACTGAGTGAAAGGATGACATTAAAAAAGACCTGAGCTGAGGAGAGTGACGCAGTGAAGCACTGGTCTGGCACACACACTCGAACCACCACCACCTGCAGCCAACCCAGCAGCAATCTGCCATTTCTACATCCCTCACTTCTCCAGACAAAATATGGAAATTTGTTCAGTTACTGTTGTGGAAAAGAATTCCACAGAGTTTAAGTCTGGCTCAGTGTGAAGATGCTGTCCGACAGATAGAAATCTCCTACAGCAGTACAGCCTGTCTGTGTATCTGAGCCTGTGGCCTTTAAAGGATTGCTTAGACTCAATAACCCTGCACTTGCCTCCAACTCTGGTATCAGATGACCTGAGAGGTCAAGAGGACAGGAAGACTCTGGGTGTGTGTGTGTGTGTGTGTGTGTGTGTGTGTGTGTGTGTGTGTGTGTGTGTGTGTGTGTGTGTGTGTGTGTGTAGTGGGGAGATCAGGTAGGCTGGTATGGCAGCCGCTCGTCACCATACGAGATGGGGGAAGAGTTTGGGTTCCCTTCAGACATGAGTGGGCTCATTCAGGATGGCCAGTCAATGGGAACTCAATCTGGCTGAGCAGATCCAACAGAGCGTTACGCTCCAGCTAACTGAGAGCTTTAAGCCAGTCCAATAAACAAGGACTTCAACATGAGAAGGAAGAGAGAGCGATAAAGACAGTGAGAGGCAGAGGGGGAGAAAAGAAGTGGTGCAAAGGAGTAAATGAGTGAGATAAGAAGACAAAGAGCGCAGAAAATAAAGATATATACAGAAGAAAAGGAGAAAGGCAGATATAAGGAGCTGAAAAGGATTTAGGTATTGGACACATGCAAGAGTGAATCCTCTAAAGTGGTGAGGGAAGAAGAGACGGAGAGTCAAAGTCGCTTTTAATTGTGCTGAAATTAAAGGAGGTAGCTGACTGCTAATCCTCGCCCAGTGATTGGAGTCATTTTCCACCTGGATTAGATGGCACTGGCTTATTTGGCCAGACTTCATTATTTGATTTCAGTCAAACCCCAGAGTACAAAAATGTGTGTGTTCTTACACAGAGAGCATGAATTTCTATTGAACAGTGGGCTTAAAGTCTATGTAAAGTACACCTAATCACCAAACACAGTGAGGCAGACACCAGCAAAGTCAAGACACACACAGGAGACAGAAAGTCAACGTACCGTGCTCGACTCGCGCTCTTTCAGAGGAATAGCCAGGGGCGAGTGAAATGATGAGGGGCCAGGAGGGACAAAAGGCAAAACACAAATTAGTACGCGTGTCACCGCGACTCAGCACACCAATCACACAACAGTTACAACATCATTTTCAGCAAAAAAGGATTAGAATGATTTCTACTACTACTTTCTTAACAAGACATCTTTCCTACCTAATAGCTTTCATAATGCTTAATAAACCATCTGCTGATGCTTCATAAATCCGCTATAAGACATTACTGAGGTCATCTTGAGTATTTGGTTGTGAAAGCTCAGGTGGATATCCTGTGAATCTGATGTCGCTGTGTTGTTGTTGTTCCTAGAACATCATAACTAACGTTGCTCCAGGACCATCAGTTTAACCTGCCACAAAGCAACAACAGCCTCGTTTGCACTGGACTGGTATCACCACTGGAAATCTCTGTTTGCCGAAATAATGTAGTTACAATTCTGTGAATTTTTTTTCTTTACAATTTACGGTCATCTCAGATTCACACAGGATTAGGATCCAAACGTCCTCCACCAAACTGTCAAATAGTGAGACCCCTAATATCTCCAGAGCTTTAGTAAATGATGATAGTTTTAAAGCCATTAGTTACAACATTTACATCCTTTATATAGAGGGATTTATTAGAAAGTAGCATCTTAATTTCTAATGACAAGAAGGTACAAAACGTGTTAAAACTCCACAAGCAGCAGTGTCTACATCCATCTTCTACAAACTCTTTCTGTTTCCTGCATAAACTACAATTTTACCTCTGTATATAAATCATACAGTGACTGGTTTCTATGATAAATGAATATGGCTTGTAAAAACAGTTCTTGGCAGGTACAAACAGCCATCAGTGCTGCAGTGCTGCAGGCGGTGTGTGTGGCAGGCTGTGCTCCTCACCTCTGTGCTCCAGGTCGTGGTGGTTCTTCTCATCCTTCACAGGCAGGTGTGCCTGGCTGCCAAGAGCGCCCAGAGCCAGCAGGCCAGAGCCAGCGCCCGTCACAGGGGGGAGTCCGGGCGGCTGCAGGCCTGAAGGGTGTGGGGGCAGCTGGACCGGGGGACCGTGGGCCGCGTGAGAAAGGTGCTGCGCCTGAAGCTGCTGCTGCTGCAAACAAACACAGACAGACAGAGGACAAGTGGGTCGGCTGGGAAGTGAATCCATGAATGACCGCACTCTACTCGTGCATTAGAGCCGGCTTTGACAACATTTAGTTCAAGGCCAAACCGTTTATGCATAATAGCAGCCTGACAGTGACTGCCAACATGCTGATCCAGCTCATTCACTGTGTGAGGGGAAAAACGGATTCTGTTCATCGCTGCAGACACTCGGTGTGAATCTGATCCGGCTCAAAGTGTTAAGACTGCAGAACACATTCATTTACAAAACATTCCTGTGTCATTATTATTACACAATCTCACTTTCTCAACATCTCTGGCATTTGGATGTGCATTATAATCCTGAAATTCACCACATATTAACACCATGAGGCAGCAACAGGTCACATTAACAGCATTTTTGCTGATTTATCACTTAAAAAATATACACTAATTACAATACTTTGTTCGATGAGTGTGCTACGACAGCAGAGCAACTATTTTTTGGACTGCTTAATCAACTTTCTAGGTGGCTCATTGTGTTAGTCTGAAATGCAAATATATTCAATTAATAATGATTAGAACAACAAAGAGAATATTTGATGGTGAACAAGACTTGATGTTGAGTGACAAATAGCCTCTGAAAAGACCTTCAGGTTTACTCTTCACCTGATACTTCAAACTCAGGTTGGGTGATCAGCTTAAGTCTAGCAACCAGCATAACAGCCAGCCACTGCAGATATATTTGTGCTACTGTGTTAACTCACTGAACAAGTCTATCAGCGGCCCTCACTTGTTGTTCTGAGACAGACTTGCCAGCAAAATATGATGACAGATATTGTCAAAAAAAAACTGCAATTAAGCTTGCAGGATATTGGGGAAAAAAAACTGACATTGCAAAATGTTGATTTCCTGTGATGTGAGTGCAATTTAATCAACAACCAATTCTGTCCAATCTCTTCTCTTATTAGAGAAAATGAGAACGGAGCCGCTTTTGTATCAAGCAAGAAAAACGTTGTAGCGAGCTGTTCATTTGTCTTACTTGACATTAAACTTCCTGCGATGTGACTATTCCTCATGCACACAAGGAGACGTGATGCTAAAACCATATACTGCTCGAGCCTACCGTCGATAAGCTCAGCCGGTCACGCCACTCCATTTCATACCTCTTCCCTTCTGCTACACTTATCACTGTTGCTTTACAATTTGCGTCTAGTTTCTTGTTTAAGGCACGAGACCTTTACATGACAACTATGTTTGTCTTGACAACACGTCTCCTCTGCTCAGACTTGCTCACGCCCCAAAACCGCTGTGCTTCAATCATAGCTGGGACAGTTACAAATCAATACGTCTACACTCGAAAACCTCAAAACCTTTCAACACGCTGGAAAACCAAGCAAGCATGCCCACTCCTCCTGCAAAATGCTGTTAAGCACAGACACAGTGGAGAACACACATACCTCCCAAGAGGCCGTGGAGGTCTGTGTGTGAGAGAGGCAGCCAGAGAGGAGTGAGTAGATAGACAGGAGTTAAATAGCCACTCAGGAAAGAGGGAAGCAAGTGCTTTAAAACAAGGTTAAATAACACTTAGCACATCCATCAACTGCCTCTCCAAAAAGGAAAAAAAAAAAAACATGATTGCTATTCTGCTTGCGAGATAGAACTTCAATAACCTCATCCATACATTCATTACATGAACCAGACGAGGATATATCTGGTGGCTTACCACATTTAAAGGTTTATTTAGCAGCTGGCCATTATTCAGTCAGCTCATTACGTCGAGCTGGACCCGAAATCGTACAACGGATAGAAGCAGCTGAGGGGCGGCATTGTTAATCGATATTGTACTGGTGTGCCGAGCAGCCTATTTGTTGTGAAGACGGAAAAGTGAGCGAAAAAACGAGAGAAAAGGGCAACAGAACAAGAAAGGAAGGGAGAGGCAGAAGCAGAAAATAACAAGAGAATGAAAGAGAGAGGGATTGAGGCAGGGACGTCCCTATTGAGCGTGCCTAATGAGGAAAAGCGTGCAGGGATCATTATCAAGAAGCCTCATTAACGAGCTATGGCTGAGGAGAGGAGCGAGGAGAGACGAGGGAGGGAGAGCGGGAGAAAAAGAGGGAAAAAATTCAGAAAATAAATTGCTTCCAATTCAATATTCATGGATAAAGAGCTGGCTTCCTTTCACACTTATCTTTTTTCATTATGTGTAAATGCAGCCGCAGCTCAGGCAACTTCCACAGGAAACAGGCAATTAAAGTTAACTAGGCGAAGCTGGCTCCCTGCAGAACAGTACTGTCAGGTGGAACAAGCGTCAACAGCAGCAGCACAAACCAGCTGGCAGACTGGCTTAATAAGTCTGGCAATGATCGCCACATTACCTACTTATCCTGTGCTTTACAACAGCGTCTGGGACTCATCATATTTTCTGCATTTGTCGTGACAAAGATTAGACCACACTGATTGATTTCAGCATTGGAAAATGATCGAGACACACCAAATGTTAGTTCTGTCAAATCTGTGACACCTGAGAGAGGCAGACAAAGGATGGAAATATCCAAACACAGCCGAGTCATGCTTTGTCTCCACGGAGGCGTCATCTGACTTCACACAGACACATGTTAGACTGCCAGCAAGCAGTTAAAAACAGATTATTTCTCTATGTTTGGTAACTTCACTGAACACTGACCATGAAGGCTGGGTAGACACTATGAGGCGGCTGCTGCTGCTGGGTGAAAGGAGAGAGGAAGAGGAGACATTCAGACAGAAATGAGCAAGCATACTGCAACTAAAGATTATTTCCATCATCAGTTCATCTGCAGATATTTTCTTGATACACGGATTCATCTTTTGAAGAATTTGGGAGGGAATTTTCACTTTTTATCCAAGCTGTCGTCTTCAAATTGCTTGTTTAATTTAATCAACAGCCCGAAAACCAGTAATATTCAGTCAACTATCAAGGCAGCAAAGAAAAACATCAAATATTCACATTTAAGAGGGTAAAAGAGGCAATTTTCTGTCTCTAATGACAAAGCTAATGATCTCAAGCTAATCTTATTTTAAAACATACATAAAGTTTAAATTTGGTCATCTATGCAAGATAAAAATCATACGTCCATGAACCATCATCCTGAAACCTGACACATTAACTGCTTGTAGTAAATAAGTAGATCCAGTCAAACCGTGCGTCACTGTGGACGCTTTTACTTTACAAAAATACCTAAACTGTCAAACCAGATGGAAATATGTAACTTCTTCTATAAACATCCTATAAAAACATGTACTCTTTCCACAGAGATCACTGTTAGCAGATGAGTGACATCAGAAACGGACCCAGCCGGTGTAAAAGCGTTCGTTGTGTGTTCCTCAGATTAGCATTTACATAAGGGTTGAAGATCAGCAGCACAACACCTGTAACTGACTCGTTAGCCTATCTGAGGACAATCTCGTCCTGTGTAGAACTCATGGAAATGAGACAGCGTCTGACACTTCAAATCAAACTCAATCATATGTCACCTCTAACCAAAACGTATGCAAAACACAGTGTGGGAGAGAGGAGACTTGTTTGCATCTCTGTCTTACTTTCCCTCAAGTTAAATATTATGGAAACTACTGTGTTAGCATCGATGAGAAGTATCAGATCATCAACACAGTGAGTTCTCACGCTGTCTCACCTCTGAGTCGATCTACAGGTTCGTCTGTGTCCTGCTGCTAGCTTCACTCACTTTTGGTGGACATTTAGAAAATAAGACACTTAATTCCAACCTTTGTAATATACCGTATATCTTATTCGAAATACAGATTGAAAGTTTGGAAGTTTTAACTTTCAATTACCCGATTACTCATTGAGGCTGCTGTACAAGACAGACGTCACATCACAACTCATGAAAATGGTGGACCTGTTGATTGTTTGTTTGTCCTCACCTCATAATATTAAGGACACAAAATTATGTGGCAATGGTGAATTCAAACCCTGTGTAATATTATTCTGTAATCATATTTACATGTGGGATTAATTGATGGGGAAATTAATCTGTTAAATCCATATGTGCTCTCTTCAAATCACCACAACACTTTGAGGAAAACAGTAATTTTACCTTACAGATCTAAGAAGTTGACAGTCTACCAGTTAGTCTGTTTGTAACTTTGGCATTTTAACATATTAATACAATCATAACTGACCAGACTGGACCCCGGGCCAGGTAGCTGGGACAAGCCCAGTGATTGGCTCACTGTCAGTAGATAAAGATCACAGCTAGTGCTTAAGAGCAACATTTTTCTGCCATTTTGCTTTCATGTCCTGCCTGGTCTGTAGCAAGTATCTTTTTTGTGTGATGATATATCTGTGTCGCACATATGAGCACACAACAATAATTTGTGGCAGTGTGAATAGTTTTGATGAAAAGTCCCTGGCGAGTATTCTGTACATCACTTCCGCGTTTAACGGCCCTGAACAGTCTTGTTTTGTTCAAGAGTTGAACTATTTGCACATCAAGTGACCAAACATCGAGCCCTGACCCCGAAGTTGAAAAAGATCTGCTGTATTTGGCCCTCAGCTGCGACCAAATGATAAGGCGATTGGGCGTTTGGCGGTACTTTAATGTAATGTATATACTGCATGAAGTGTGCCTGTGTTTGTGTGCAGGCTCAAATCTATTTTCTGATCTGCTGTATGAAACTGCCTCAGCCTGATTCTCTCTGAATATCACTTTAATGACAAACACCACGGCGGCTCCGCCTCACTCACACAGTGGGGACATGGAGATTGATCACCTGCCATGTCTTTGGCCCGATAATTAAAGCCTGTTTTTCCTGTGTGTTAGTGTGTGTGTGTGTGCTGCCCTGCCCCCTTAATGAAGACAGGGTCACTCCTGTTGTGGACAGTCTCTCTGAGCTGGTTGTGGGGGGAAAAAAAGGAAACAGGAAGTAATTACCTAGAAAAGTGGGGGTTGTGCTCCTGGCTCATTTACCTTAATAGAATTTCAATATCTGCCTCTCATTAGACGTGACCCCCAACCACCGGGACTGGCTAACCGCTGACTCACCTCTGCTACAGAGGGCTAATCAAAAGGGTCAGTCCTCCATTTGGGTCCAAGCTGGCTATTAAAAATCAGATAAATAAATCCAGATGAAAGACCAAAGCACTCGGAGGTACTTTTAGCCAGAGTGGATTTTTGAGTGTTTACATTTGTGGCTACAATTAAAAAGGTAAATCACTAAATTGTTGAAGTGCAATCTATTAAAGTTTATAATGCTGCAGATGCTCTCCACTGATTTTTTAATTAGAAAAATGTACATTTTATGTAATCAAGATATAAAAAAAAAAACGGCAAGCTAGACGTTGTTTTTGACCCTAAATACCTTCTAACAAATACCAGAGTACTGAAGCAGACATGAGTTAGCGTCAACGTCATGTTGTTCAGACTGTAATTCTTTTTTCTAAATTTGATCAATTTACTGTTGATTGATTAATCCACAAAATAACTGGTAGAAATAATGATAATAACTAAAGTAGCTAATGTTGGCTTTGACAGAAAACAATAGATAGATCAAAACACTTGGCAACTACTTTTCATTCGAGTCGACTAATTATTGCAGCTCTAATGCATCCTTCAAAGTCAGAATAACCAGAGTTTTTCCTCCTCTTCATACTCTGCCAACATTTCTTGAGTGCAGCCTAAATTTTTCATCCACTACACTTTCCAAGGAGTTCTGTAGCGGCTGCGTCCTCACTGATGTAATCTCTGTTGCGATCACAGAGCTTGTCCCGACCTGACCGCTCTAATTCCTCCTGCTATTGGGTCAGAGGTAGAGCTAAGCCTGTTGACTCGGACCTTTTATCTAATTAAAGTGCAGTCAAAGTGAAATGTGAGAAACAGCGTGATCTGATCTCAGCCTCGGTCTGTGTTACTATATATCAGATGCACTACGACTCTGCCTGAGAGGAGAGAATCAGAGCTGCTGTTAGGAGGTGCTGACAGGTCACAGATAACCAACAATCCCAGACGTCACAGCAGTGAACACCATACTGACATCACATTGCAAACATTTTAAACTCAACTAAAAAACATAATAAAACACTGCAGACAGGGGCAAGTTTGCACTTCAGAAGAGGACATGGCATTGCTAGTCTCTTTTCAGTCTGAACATTCAAATGTCACAGACAGGAAGAAAAAGCTGCAGATTAATACGCTCAGCTCTTACTCCTATTTTCTTCATGAATCCATTGCCCTTTCCCAGGCTATTCTCAACACGAAACACTTCAGCTGAAGCATATAAAGGTGAAATAAACCCGTAAGCGATAGGTAGCAGTTCTAAATAGCCTCTACGTGTCTGTATCAGAGGTGCCGGTCCTCTTCTGTGCATGCAGCTTTGCCCCTGGCCTCAGGTCAAATGAAGGAAGAAAAAGGGGGTATACACACAGTGAGAGGCAGATTGGGAAGTCCACGTACCCCGATGATAGCATTCAGCTCAGTCATTGTCACCTGCTTGGCGCGCTCAACAGCCTGAGCCACCTGCTGTTGATGCTGCAGGACACAAACACAAAAGATTAGATTCCTGATGGAAAAGAATTCATTACAAAAGACCAAAAAACAGAACATATTCTGGCATGTACTGATGGTGTCACTACACAAGACAACAAATAGGCATCATTTCATTTCTCTATTCTACTCAGCCTCATGATGAGTGAAATTCAGGTACATTTTTGCAGTAGTACATTTCTGGAGCTTCACAGCATTCTGCTAATCACCTGAAGGTAACTGGGGACTTTTTAAAAACACCTGAACGAAATCACAAAACAGCCCCATACAGCTTATCCAGGGTAATCAAATACTCCACAGACTCATAAATCCCAAACTGATTTGAAAAGACGTTCACAAAATTAAAGCATAGCTGAGCTTGTGTATGGCTTGCATGATGGGGTGCATGCTAACGCTTTTAGCTTAGCAGCTACAGTGAATATTTCAGCTTTAAAAAGGGTGTCAATAATGTCTTTTCAAATCAATTTGGGGATCCGGGCTTTCAGAGACTTGGATTATGCCTGATGAGCTGAATGGAGTCATCTACTTCAGTTGTATTGGAGCGAATTCTGCAGCTCTGTTTTAATGTGAAGCTCCAGAAATGTTTTGTGGACTACAAAACTTCACCTGACTTTCCATCAGCACGGGGGTGAGGATGACTGATTTTTCCCCTTTTGGTGAAAAAATATATATCCTCCATCCTGAACATCATGAAAACAGCTTATAGCTCGTAGTAAGTACAATATCATATATAAAAATGAGGGATCCTTATATGTTGTAATTGTTGTTCTAATTGTTTTGTATTTGGTTTGAGCATTTATTCAATAATGAACCATAGAAACAAACAGCAGCACTCTTTTGTGATTAAAATAAATACATAAATACATAATCAGTGAGGTTTTGCTGCTAAAATTGTCAATTCAACAAACTTTTCTTGATTGAGATAATTGCTTGAAATCTGTATTCCTATCATTTAATGAATGCATGTCTTTTCTCTCCTACACTCTCTCCTCCCAGTGACAGGGCCCCGACACACTAACCACCCTCACAGTTACTAAACATAACATAGTGACTGACACTCACCTCTTGTGACAAGAACGGCATAATCTGAGCCAGAATTGCATTGAGACGTTTAGCGATCTCCGTCTGTAGAAGAAGAGAGAGATGATATTAGATACCAGCATGCTGCACTCCACGGCCAACACTGTAATTAAGCAGCTCAACTACCTATAAAACAAAAGGGGGCAAGCTTGTGCAAACACAAATGTTTGCAGGGTCCATCTGGATGCATCGGCTATTTCTTAACTAAATTGTGACCGCCTTAAAACAAATTTACTTCCCCCTCTGTCCTGCCTCCATTAGACTCTGGCTTTATTTCATTAAGAGGCTGAAATATGCTAATACCATCTGGCTGCAGAGACCATAATGAGTTCCATACTTCATAATTACAGGCCATAGAGAGGGGGTTGGGCACGCAGAAGCAGACAGGTTAACTCTGGTCCGATCTATCAGAGGCATCTTTGCTATCGACCACGCAATATTAGCTGGGACAGTAAGATGATACTATAGGGCTCAACGAACATGGAGCACTTTACAGCGCTGCATTTGGACAAATGGATACGCTGCACTGCTCGCCTGCTGCAGCTGAATGTCCCAAGACATTTTGCCCAAACCCATTTCCTTTTTTTAAAATCTGCACTTTCCACAGAGACAGGGGGAGGAGGAGGGGGGGAGGAAGAGGAGGAGGAGGAGGTGGAACACAAAAGCAGAGAGCAGGATAAAGGAGATGGGGTGGGATGTGTGCTGAATGGTGAAGTGAAACGCTCTGATTTGACACTAAGGTAATGTAGTTTGACTGAACCGGGGGAGGTGAACTAATTGATTGTGAGAGATTAGGGGTGGAGGCCCAGCAGGTGTGTGGGGGGGGGAGAGGTCCTTCCCGCCGTTTTATATGCTGCTGCATTCCACTCATTTTCTTCTTAACCTTGTTTGACTGTGAAAGGGGGAGGAGGGGGAGGAGAGGAGGTGCCAGTAGCCTTTTGCACGACCCTCTGTGTCCGTCTTTTCATTTCGGAGAAGGAGGGGGAGACGGGAAAGAAGAGGACTGGGACAGACCTTTTCTGGCCTGTCAGGAATTATCTCACAACCCTGAGTCTGACCTTAGACGCACTGAGCCTTCTCTCTCCATCTCCCTCCTCCTTCCAACACTCCTTCACACCCTCCCTGCTAATCTCCACTACACTCCTCTGTGCCTCCTCCCTCCTTCCTCCTCTTCCTCCCTCATCTTCCCCCTCTTCTGTTGCTGGGGCAACGCTATCTGGCACGGCTGATCGTTATGTAAATTGGGCTGGGGCCCTGACCAGAACAGCCTGTAAAATCATATTAGGCGCAGCAAAGAGGCAGGTCATTAAATTGAATTTTCGGCCTGTCGATCTGATCGGCACGGGAAATTAATGAGGGATAACTGGGAGAGGGGAGGTGGGGAGGGGGCTGCACTGGGGGCTGACAGAAAGAGAGAGAGAGAGAGAAGAAAGAGGGAGGGAGCTCTATGGAGACTCATAAACCATCATCATTAGCGGGGGCTGGATACAATGACACACAGTAGGATTAGAGTGTTTCAGCATCACACCACTTCTCTGGAAATGGCTGCAAGGGGAGCAACATGGGGCTTGTAGGACACAGCGGTATGCTGATACACTCAGCTATTAGAGCAACAACATTACAAACCCTCACCACAAACCAATTCACAACGAAAGGCATTTGTTCATCACAAATCACCACGGCATCCCAAACAAAAACATTCATGGAATTCAGGTGCACTTTTGTGTCGAGGTGTTTAGTGCGTCGCGCTAAAAACACACAGGTTTCTGTCAGCGGCTCATTCTGACACGGAGCTGAAGCACCAGGTGCTCTGAGCGCTGAGATCATGCCGAGCAGAATTCAGGGCTAAATGTTCCAGAAACCTTGGCTTCCTCTGAAATTTACCCCAGAGTTAAAATATTACTTTGGAACCAGGAAATTAAACAATGGAACAGACTTCCTTTGCATCCGTTTCTGTTTTTCTTCTTGCTGCCTAATTATTGCGATGCTGATGTCGTATATTTTGCCATCATATCTCAGCAACAATTTAAGAGAATGAGGGCAAACGTGACTCACACATCAGCCCAAGAAACACACTCAACTGAATCACGGCCTTATCAGCTACATCTTGTCCTTCCTTTTCAAACTCTGCTCAGACATGTGAGGGAGGCCAAATGTGGAGCATTTACATGACGTTGTCTCTGCCATTTTGAGAAACGCTGATAACACGTCGCATCGAATGACTCGCGGCACTCTTAAATGACTCCCACTTTACTTTGGAGGCTCTATTTTCCACAGTGCTTTTAGTGGCAGAGACGGGCACTGGAAAGAGTTTATTGTCACTTAAAGCCACTGAAAACAGAAGCCTTTGAGCCTGCAGAAGCTTTTCACTGCAGCTCCACAATTACAGGTACTCAGGGTTGTCTAGTAGCACCAGAGCTTTGAGAGGCCCTCTCTCTCTCTGTTGCAGCCCTCTGTCAATGGTGCGTTGAAAGCCATTTGGCTGTTTGTCGCTCCAGGCATTAGCCCCCAAGTGGAGAGCAGAGTCTCTGACGAGGATTCAATTGGCGAGGAAAACAAGTGGCATATGATGGGTGGTGGTGGTGGTGGTGGGGGGGCAGAGATGGTTGTTTGGGAATTATCTTCTCAGCCAGAGCAGAGAAGAAAGAGGCACTTAGAGGTATCTTGTTCATTACAAATGCATGAAGAATATTTTGCATGTCAGTCTATTTTGAGCTCATACACACAAAACTGAAGTGACATCCTTTTCTGTGGCAGAGAAACGAGCTGTTTTCCAACAGATTACATCTGATTACGTTAGAGTTCGACTCATCATGCCGACAATATTTTTATAGAATTCATTTAAATTATGCAGTTTGTGTACACAGACATAGATTTAAAGTATTTCCCTCCATTCAACCACATCAGCACTGACACACAAAACCATCACACACACACACACACACACACACACTAATTGGCTAACACTGTTCTACCGGCCCTTCTAGCCTGGCTATCAAAATAAAGCATGTCTCACAGCCTCCAATAACCTCGTCACCCTCCCTTGAGAGAGAGTGTGTGTGTTCTCGTAGTCAGTTTGTTTTGGCTTAGAGACAGGTCGGCCATCATCACCTTGGCAAACAATTCCAGGAATCCTGTATAAATTATTCATTTGCACAAGCTCTCTCTCCCTCCCTCTGCTCCTCCGTTCACCCTCTTCCTCCATCCAGGAAACGGACACGATTCCCCTCGATAAGGCTTTTTCTCTATTTTCCTCATCCAGTCAACAAGTGAGAAAAACGGGTACGTACTAATATCCAAAATGGCTACCCACAGTGCAACAATACCAAACAGCCAAATATAGTAACATGGTTCAGGACGCACTCCTTTTGCTTTCAGTTAACCAAAGAGGGAACAGAATCAAGCTGTATGCAAGCGTACGAGAGATAAACAGGGACCACAACAGAGAACAGAGGTAGTGAAACACAGAGCAACCCCCACCACAAAGTCAGCGGGGCATGTTGCTGAGGCAGCCTAATGAGCTGCGCTAATTAAAATCACTTATTGACAGCAAGCGAGGGTGATTACCTCCACCCTGCACTCTTTGCCATCATAAGAGACACTGTCAAAACAAATTACCCCCCGGCAGCCACGCACATCCCTCCGCGAGCAACCAGTCGGCTCAACAGCAGCGTCGGAAGAACAGATTTTTCGATGGCTCTTTTTGTGTTTCCCGACACCTGAAGTTTGTGTATCGGCTGATACTGCGTACCGATCTGATGCCAGTGTGTTAAAGAAACACAGTATCTTTTTTACAGCTGTTTACTACTAACTCTGTATGAATATCATGTTATGAATGTGCTTGAAGTAACAAGAATCTCTGTAGTTTATGAAATTGCCTACTATAAAGTGACTACAATTTATAATAACCGTCAATAAATTAAATATTAGTTAACAATCAATTAAATTTCTTAAGTAATCATAAAAGCTTATAAACATCAGTTTAAACTTTATAATAAGGAACTGCTCAATAAATGGTTTATGAAGCATTTTATTGTTTGTTAACAACAAAGTGATATTAATTACAGTTTGATTAATTATAAACTTAACATTTACAAAAGTGCTACCAAATCATCATGTTTGTAAATTGATTTTTAGATTGTTTTTAAACCAAAATGTGTTTTACAAGTAGCAAACTCCTTTCAGGTGTACCTGAAGTCGTGTGAGTGGCGTTAGCAGGTATGGATCTGAGAGAGAAAGAAGAGGAGGGCGTGTGTGTGTCGGTGAGCATGAAGTTTACAGTAATGTTAAAGAGGTGAGTGGAGCAGCTTGGTGTGTGACCAGTTTAAGCTGATGTCAGTGAATAAATAAGACAGTTCACCAAGACTCCAGCCATTTCCCTGTGGTGGTATCGAGGTTAGAAATTCCAGTATCATGATAATGCCAGTGTTCATGCTGAGACGCAACTGGTGTTACTATGCACTGATGAAGGATAGGAGTTTATTTGTGTGTGAGTGTGTGTTTTTTGTGTGTGTTCCCATTCCCTGTTTTTCAATCCAGCTTTGGAGCAATAACAACACACTGAGATTACCACGGCTTTTTTCATACTGCAATAAATCTGCAACACGAACAAAGTAATATGCCTGCATCCAGTCATCCACCCCCCCCCGCTGTCCCCTCCTTCCAATAACAGCGACGGCTAAGGGCCGTCTGTTTACCTCTCGCTGATGTCATCACAAACACTCGTTCACCAGGGATGGGAGAAGGAGCGAGAGGAAGGGGGTGGCAGGGATCATGCATTATTCAGAGCGCTCCGTCGACTCCACCGGGCTTATTGATAAACAAAGGAGATGCACAGGAGAGGACCAGTCGATTAACCCATTTACCCCAAAGCCTCTCGCTCCTTTCCTGTTCTCAACCACCCGCCCCTCCATGTTTTGTCCACTGCCACCAGCATCCACCCACAACAACCTGCTCCACCCCCACACCCTGCATCACTTCAATCTCCTTGTTGGTGATAAGTGCCTGACAGAAAACACACAAGAATGGCGAGGTGGAGGATGGGGGAGGGCAGCGGGCTCCTTCATGAACAGAGAACACCTAGTTAGCACGCACGCGCACGCACACACACACATGCCTACCAAAAACGTCTACCGCTGATGAATTGTGCAGTGTGCTGCTGTTCCAACTGGGCTACCCTCCCACTGATGCCATTAACCTTCTGGATCTGAGGGCCATGAAGCCTCCACCCCACCTCTCTGCGTCTCTTTTTCTCCCTCTCTGACAGACTCCCACTCTCATACATCATAACACACAGCTAATGACACAAAGGCCATCATTCACATCACATCGTCGGGGTGGCGGGGCAGACAGCAGAGGGGGGAAGCAATGAAAAGACACGAGGGCACGAGGAGGAGGTGGAAAGGGAGAATTGAGGAGGCAAAGGTGACTGAGGGAGACAGAAGGCACCACAGAATCAGAGAAAATGGAAATGTAAGTGTAGGAAGATAAAGGAGGGGCGTCTTGAGATCATGTTAATCTTTTTTTCCCTCTTTTTAAGTGAACTGAATAAAAGATTATGCTGATGTCTGTTAATACAAAAGAACACGTGGGTCTCACAGCTGACTCAAAGGCCTCGGGTCACATCTTTAGCTAAACAGAGTGGTTTCTCTGTGATCTTTACAGGATAATCTGACTTTTATAGAGGGGTGTCGTCTTGCATTTAAGAATATGGTGTCTACATTAGGCGTGGGATCAGCAGATGTTTTATTCTAACCACACCAAAAGTTAACCAGCCAATTACATCTAGCCAGACAGCAGCAACGTGCCTTATCCTGGGGACACGCCTAACCACTCCAGATAAAACTCCAGATAAAACGCTTCAGACATCTTACAAGTAATAAAGAAGCTATACATGCTGTCAGGGGATTAACTGTCTTCGATCTGCAACCAACAACTAGAGCCACAACTATTAGTCAATTAACCAATTAGCTAGACATCTTAAAAATCATTTGCTGCATCCAGCTTCTTAAATGTGTAAATCCACACCGCTTGTTTTTTTAATGTATGACAGTAATTGAAAAATTACATCAGGAGAAATATTGTTTTTGTCAGCTCAAAAAGGCTCTTATTTAAATCTTTAATAATAGAAAAACACAAAAAGCAACACATCTTCAGGTTTAAGAGGCTGAACCCATTGTTTCCTAATTACTGACTTATCAAAAGTGTTCTTGATTAGTTTTCTGTCTGATTTCCTTTGTTTCATCAGACAACACACTAAGATCTTAAGCACAGAGACAGCCAGCCACAAAACAAACTCCCTGAAGAAAGTGTTTTTTCATCCAGAGGGAATATCAGAGCATGGGCGGCAGAACAGCACTGCTGGAGCTGCTAAACTTCCAGTTCAGCAGGGTGCATTCATGGAGGTTTGGTTGCTTTAAACTGAGTATTTGAGTTAAGAGACAGTTTCCAAAAACACTCGAACAACCTGCCTCCAAAACTTCAGATGTGACAGGCCAAAGATCAACTGGACACATATCAACAAAGAAGCCTGAATCGTGGCCACTAGAGATGGCTAAAGTGATCTTAACATATCTGCGTTCCCCCCCCCTCCTTCCTTCCTTCCTTCTTGCCTCCGGTCTGCTGAACTGGCTCCTTGGGTGGTATAACTAAAGATATTTTTACCCTCTTCATCTGTAGAAGTCTTTCCACTGCAGCACGATGCCCAGTGCTGGGTGGCAGCTGAACTAATGAGCTTTTAGCCTGGCTGGCACTGGGCAGGCAGACACAGAATGGTGCAGGCATATGTGTGCACCAACACACACACACACTCACGCACAAACACACTCAGAAGGACAAACCACACAAAAACACATCCTCTCAGACTGTCTGCCAAATACTTCACTTTAATCTTATCAAACCATCCCCATCAGGCAGCGTGCCCTTCGTGTTGTTTAGCCTGTCAGCATTTTCACTACAGGAAGCCGGTATGTGTGTGTGTGCGCGCCTCCTAAAGCCATTTAAGGATGAGGGTAGAGACTAAGGTCAGGTATGTGTGTGTGTGTGTGTGTGTGTGTGTGTGTGTGTGTGTGTGTGTTTATATTCCTCATCACTAGGGTGAAAACCTGGAGTGTTTTGGCTGTACACACACCGTCCCTGATATGGCTACATACCTGTTTGTGCATCTCGATGTTGAGCCCATAGGACATTTCATAGTACTGTAAGAGAACAGAGGAGAACAAACTCATTAGAGAACAGACTTAGCCTCAAACATGTCACAGCGATTATAGATTGTGATTGATTATAGACGGAGGAAAAATCCCAGTTCCACGATTGTAATGCATCATTTAGTTCAAAATCACACGAGCATTAACTGGATTTTCCCCCACAACATTTCTCTGTTTGTTTTTGCTTTTATTAACGGTTGTTGCCTTTCAGAACAGAAATAATCGTGTTAAATAATAAACAAGCCAGGTCAGAGGGCAGTTTTACCAAATAATTACAGACACATATTCAAAATGTCTCTCATGCAGGTGTTATGCCGTTTTGATAAGCGTTACACAAAACATTTCTGGAGCTTCACGGCCAAACAGACCTGCAGCAAAACGTAAGGCAACAGGTAGAAAACATAAAATGGGTCCAACAGCTTGTTTAGCATAATCCAAATCTCTGGAAGCTACGAGATCCCAAAGTGATTTAAAAAGACATCATTTACACCCTGGACACCAGTGGACAGGATGCATGCTAATGCTTTTAGCTTAGCAGCTTCAGTGAAGACTTTGGATTTAAAGGGTGTAAATAACATCTTTTCAAATCAGTTTGGAATTCAGGATTTAGGAGACATGGACAAGCTGCTCCAGAAATGTTTTGAAGACCATCGACATCATGGTGAGAAGATAATGACTGAATTTATATTTTTTGGTGAACATCTCTTTTAAAAAATAATGTACCATGAAGTCTCTGTTTTACTTTGAGGAATAGAAGCCCTCTGTGTCGCTGAGCCTTCACAGCCACATATCTGTGATGTTTTAACCTGCAGTTAATTGTCAAATCTGTTAATCGCTGCATCCCTTGTTTTAAAGACGTTGCCATGCTCGACTTCTCATTTCTACATTGAATCAAATAAGTAATTAGAGGAGCAACATGAATCCAGATATGTACACTTTATGAAATATTGCATTTGTGAACAAAATATGAATCATAAGGTTACTTTTGACACAGAGCAAAGAACAGAAGAGACTGTGTTTGTGCAACAAGACCGAAGAAGATGGTGGTTTACTGATGTGCCATTTTCTAATCGGTTCTCTTAAGCATCCAAACAATAAAAAAGGGACAAGTTGAATACTTGTGGAGCCAATAAAAAAAACACTCAAGTTTGACAACTTCATGTTATTTGTGCAACTACAGCCGACAGACGATTGGCTGCTGTTCTCATTTACTTCTTCTGAGCACTGCCAGTCTTTGAGCTACAAACACGGTCTATGGCGAGAAACACCCAGAAGAGAGCCAATACTATTATTGAAAACCACATTATCTGCTGCTGATTGCCAAGAGCTGTTGAGCCCACTGACAGATACAAACTAAAGCCTCGTCGTCCTGTCTGTCTTGTTTATCAAACACACAGCGAACAGCTTCCATTTATTATAGCTACTCCCACCACCTTCTGGTTCCTCACAGGAGAAAATAATATTTAACAAACGTTCTGCTGCGTTCGGTTAAAGTCATTCCTTTCATGTACAAACAAGATAAGCACGCACATACACAAACTAAGACAGGTCTAGGTTACATTGCCTGTCAGATAAAGATTGTTCTTTTTACACGCGCACAACGCAGCGTTTTCCTGTATCGGAGACAACCTTTGTGTTGAGGCACAGATTTCTGTCTCTTTCTGATCATCAGGGAGCTCTGAGCTGAGCGCAACACGCTTTAATTTTACATGTAACCCCTTCACAACTCTTTGATGAGAATCAAGCTCCTCTCTCAGGTCTGAAGTGAGGTTTCCACAGATTACTCACGCGCCATAAAATGTTAAATATGTAGTAGAGCTACATGGTGGTTTAATATTATTGTTTATAGGCTTTTAATGGAACTATAATGACACTGGCACGGCTGGAAATAAAGGATATCTTCATTAACGGTTTAGGGCCAAAAGAAATTGTGACAGCCTAAAATTACATCTCAAAATCACTTTTTTTTCTCCAATCAACAGTCCATTAACACTGTGAGCACAATCAATGACAAAGACAACCTCACATTTAAGAAGCTGGAACCAGCATATGATAAACATCTGTCTGAAAACGTAGGTAAAGGATTCATCAATTCTAAAAATACTTGGCAACTACATTCTTTCGATTAAAGGTGCAGAGTGTAAGATTTAGGGGATGTGTTGGAGGAAATGTAATATAATATCTACAACCATGTTTTCATTAGTGTAAACTAAGAATAGTTTTGTCTTTGCTAGCTAAGAATGAGTGTGTTATACCTACAGAGGGAACGAGTCCACTTCTACGAAGTCTGCCTGTTTCTACAGCAGCTCTGAAGGGACAAACCAACACCGGCTCTACACAGGGCCATCTACATTTCTCACCTTTTTGGTGGCCACCTCTAAGAACATTAACCTGGTTGCAATCTGCAACAACACCTCTAGATGCCACTAAATCTTACACAGTGCACCTTTACGTCTCTTGCAGATTGTTCTCTCATTTAACTGATTACTCATTCAGTCAAAAATTGGCTAAAATTAGCCATTTCTTAAGAATCCATGTTGATGTTTAAATGTGAAGTCTGCGGTCATAAAGGACAAAGAAGAAGAAGCTCTAAACAGCAAATGTTTGACATTTCTGATATAAAAAGGTGACCTAAAATGACTGATCTAAACAGAGTGCTGATTAATCTTGTTTTGATTGATAAATCAATACAACAAGAAGAAATTAGACCACACTGTCATCTTATCATCATCATCAGCCTGGCACCCAATGAGTTTGTGTTTCACATTTGTAGAGTTTTATCAGATACAACCTACACACAGTGGCCCACATGTGTTGACTGCACTCAACATCCATTTGATTATTTTATACATTTTTGCATATATTTCTCATCTTGTAATATCCAGTGGAAAAATATCCCCATTAATATTGTGATATTGATTTCACTGGCACCATCTGCCCCCCAACAAGCAGTCTATCATCTTTATGGTTGGAGAAAAATAACAAAGTCTCCCCATATCTGAGAAATCCCAGGGAGCGTCTGACTGACCCCATGGTTCACAGTGGGTGAGAAGAGGAGTAGAATATAATACAGGAAACCCTCTGATTCATGCACAAAGCCGGCAGACCAGTCATTAACCCCCAGTGGGTCATGTTGGGTGTGTTGGGGAGGGGAGGTGGAGGGTCATAAAGAGGACCACAGGGCAGTAGAGGGGGGTCGTCACACCCGACAATCAATAGTTGGACATTTGACCCCTCCTAGAGTTCCACATACCCCCAACCCCGCACCTTCTTATCCAATGAAAAGACAGTCGCGAGTCAACAATACCAAGCAGGGACAAATGCTAACATGGCCTTTGCAAAACACCAGGGCTGCACCACCTGTGACTGTTCACCTGAGGCTAAAAGGAGGATACGCCATTAAATCAGAGTCACGGCTTTACGACGGCTGCTCTTACCATGACGTAGTGACGCTGCATCTCTGTCTTCTCATTGGCCAGTTTATCGTACTCCACTTTCAGGCTTTAAAAGGAGAAGAGAGAAATAACAATCATGCTGTAGGACGAGTTTGATACACTAAAGCATTCAGAACAGATATACTCTCAGCATTCAGAACGTTATGAAAATGGAACAACACAGACGCTGCTTCCTCTTCCTATTCTTTCCAGGAAGCCCGTGTTGTTGACAGTAGGTAAACAGGCCGGCTGCAGTCCTTACCTGTGGTACTGGGCCTGCAGGAACTGAAACTCGTCTTTGATCCTGTCGCAGGACTCTGCCACGGTGAACTTGAAGCCAG
This sequence comes from Diplodus sargus, assembly GCA_903131615.1. NCBI lineage: Eukaryota > Metazoa > Chordata > Actinopteri > Spariformes > Sparidae > Diplodus > Diplodus sargus. Next base: position 1,729,961 of record CAEMYA010000003.1, on the reverse strand, counting down.
GCTGCCCTGGCTGGTGAGGTGCCTGAAATGTGCAAGGTTGGAGATACCACAGGTGTAAATAATGGCAGCACAGCTCAGATAATGGTCTCATCCGTCTCTCTTTCTCTCTGTTTTTTTTTTTCTCTTGATGGTTTGTCCTCTCATTTCATTTGGAGGAAAGAGCCACTTTCACTCAACATGTGCAACAACAGATGCGGGTGGCTTCATCCCTCCTCAAGGTAATGTGACATGCAGAGGATGATGGGTGAGGAATAAAAAGAAAACCATGCTCAAGTGTATGCAAAAAGCACAATTAACCTCTTAGAACGATACAAAAAAGGATTATAACAAACTGCAGCAGAAAATTAAGTCAGTCTACAGAAGGCGGTGATGATCTACTTTGCTTAGTCCAACCAAAAGCACTGATCTCACTGCCAATAAACACGAACTACCAGTTTCTGTCTTGCCAGAGTGAAGCGCCCCAGCAGCACCGATGCAGACCATAAATAGTAAGGTGTGGATCAGCAGCTCCTCTCTGACGAGCTAATTAGGCTACTTTGCAGGGCGGTGCATATGCATCAATTTACAAATAGTGACAAAGACGCTACTTACCGGATGCCGGCCTTGTGGATACATGTCGCGTCCTTTGCACGAGGGAATTCGGTGTGATTTCTCTCTTTAATCCCAGTGAAGGTGCGGTAATTCACCGCCACCCCCTCCCCTGTGCACGCAGGATGGCGGCGGACAAAGCCCTGTTCTCGGCTGCGAGGCGCGCAGTCAGACCCCGACCGCTGGATGTATCACCTCCTCTGCTGTCCTTTGTACCTAAACAAACAGAAAACGGGCCACAGCTGAGGACGTGAACCACTTTAGCGGCACCGACACGAAATCAAGCGTCATCAACTTAATCGGTCTACAAATGATTTTTTATTAAATGTTTTAAATGTGTTTTATTCGCGTTGTTTCTTCAAATATTCCCATTTTCTGTCAAAAAAAAAAAAATCTTAAATGTGTCGCCTCGATTTGCATAACAGAGAACGAGAGTGGCAGAAAAACGTGTTTGATCCGACGAATCAAATAAATCCCAAAGTTGGTTCTTGTGATCAGAGCCGCTTTGTTTTCAACTAAATCTAACGACTCGTCCCCCGCAAACACAAGAACACACACACACGGCTTGTTCTGGTGGTCCGGGAAGATCAGAAAACAAGGAGCTGCTGCTTTCAAAGTCGGCTGCCATAAAGCCACACCACCACCACCACCAGCAGCACCTCCTCCTCCTCCTCCTCCTCCACCACCCGTCTTGTTAGCGGCTCTCTTCATGTCGCCCTCTTTACCTTTGTCTGGACTGATTCCTCCCCTCTCTTCTCACACAGGTAAAAAAAAAAAAAATAGTATCCAGACACAAAGCGTAAGATCCTTGACTTGTAATCGTCACCGCGGGGTGATGAGGGCGGAAAATGTCCGTCGTTGTTTCTGTTTTTCACACACTTCTTCTTCTTCGCCCCCTGAGAGTGCGTTAAAGCCCCGGTGGCGGTCCCGAGGAGAGCGGAGAGCGTCTCTCCGTCCGGTCGGACGTTGGAAACCCCTCGATTGGGACGAGTTGTTGCCCGCGGACAAGTTCAAAGAAACACTCTGATAGATCCAGCGGCAGCACGCGAATCTTCCAGTAAGTCCAAAGCTGATTTTTTTTGGGTGAAATATGTTTAAAATGTCTGCCGTTGTGAAACACACCGCAGCTCTGTGTCGGGTATGCCCTGCTCCTCCGCCGCGCGCTCTACCACACACAGACTGTGCACTGACACGAGGACCCGACTGCCGAGAGAGGCCCGTGCGCGAACCAATTGGCTTCTCCGAAAGAGTTTAGCAGCGGGAACCAATCGCCGCGCAGCATCCCCCACGTGGGGTGTTCCCCGAACCCGCGCTTTGATTGGCCCGCGTAATGTGACCTCACGCGTTCGCCATTTTGGATTTGAAGTGACATTCGTTGCGTTCAACAGCTTGTTCAAAACAAAGGCAATAATTTATATGTCCGTGCGTCTAAACCGGCGCTTCAGCGGCTCAGATGAAGAGTATAAACCTGCGAGGATAATCTGTGAAAACTACGGCGATTCAAGCTCACTCTGCTGGTGTAAACAGCAAAATACACCCACCATGCAAAAGCTGAATTTATCAGTGTGATACGAGCATCACGTTAGCGATATGACATGTGCTTAGTGCTGTATGTGAACAATTACGAATGAAGCCAGTCTGACCCTGAACAATAGGTTTAAGATCGCACTTTCCGCTCTCCATTCAAGCAGAGGAAGAGATGCCAAGAAAAAGAAATAAGTCCTGTTACTATGCCAAGAAAAATAGGAGCTCGTAGAAATTCATTCGAGGCCCGAAAGTGTGCAGAAGATGTGAATAGCGCTTAATCTACAGCAGAGTGTCCTCTGAGTGACTTGAATTGATCGCCCTATTTCTAACGAGACCTCGAGCAGCTACAAGCTCTCCTATCAGCAGCACGAGGTAGGCTACAACACGTCTGCGCGTGAGGATATCAGCCTATCAAGTGCCGCTCGCTATGGCCAGCCCCACGTGGGTCCCACTCGCCCTACCTTCACCGCCTCCTATCCAATGGTGCCGCAGCTGTCTCCCTGCGCGGCTCGCGATTGGCTGAGCGGTGGAAGAGCTGTCAGTCAGGAGCCCGAGTTGTCAATTAAACCCACGTTGGGTCCGGCGCTGACAAATGCCTGTGCTACTCTCCCTCCTGCCTGCGAATAGTGCCTGGAATGGCTGCTTAATTAGCTTCGAATGGCTTTTCCTTTCAGCTCAAACAATCTGTCACTACCATGTGGTAAAAAGAGCCTTGCATAAAACAAAAGCAGGAAAAAAAGACAGTAGGGGCTAAATATCAGTTTGATTCCCCCTCTTCAACCCCTCCTCCATGAAAACATTCGCTGCAAAACAAAGCGTTTACCTCGCTCAAACATTGGCTTGCTTCACTTCCATGTTTCTGCCCCGATTTTCTTCTATAGTGGTATTTATTTGCTTATCCGGGTGTCCGTTTCGTCCCTTCGCATATATATTTCAGGACAGAGCTTCTGCACTCCCTGAACACCAGCTCTGTCAATCATTGTATTGATTTAAAGGTGCACTATGTCGTTTTCACTGAATGATTTGACTTAATAATCTGAATAAACACCCTGTCCTCTGAGGAAGACACACTTTCATACTGTCTGTATCTGCTGGACCTCGATAAGTTGGTTTCAAACATTGTTTTGGGACCTGTGAGGACATCTTGTTTAATCATTTATGGATCAATTAACTTCACACTGCTCTGAATTAGTTATGGGTATTGGGATATCTTAGTGTTTCACTTGGTTGTTTATTGCGTTACATATCTGAATGTTTATGTTGTGTTTTGTGGACACTTTTGGTCCCCAGATGATTTTGAAACTGGGTAAATTCATGTATGGCACATTTACAGATATCATGAGAGGAACCAAGAGGAACGTTTAACAGAAGCCTGTGAAGAATATGACACACAATGTTAACACAATCTGCACCTGAGGCAGGTAATAGAAAATGTGATTTATTTGTGAATACACATTGATAAAGAACATTCAGTTCTTTCCTGAAAAATGCAGCTCGCTTCCATTTAATTCTTCATTTTTCTTTGTTTGCAACACAAAGACCGTTTGAGAGACGATTCCTCTAAAGTGCGGGCAGAACTAGTCCAACACTTTTTGTAAACCTCAGACCGAAACTAAATTTTACATTATTTATAGCATAACAAAGTGCACAAGGAGTCTACCAATTTTAAACATCACTGTAGCTAGCATGCTGCGAGCTTTAGCTGTTGCTTAGCAACAAATGTATCCCTCCTGCAGATGCTCTGACATGAGTCGGGATAATAACTCATGCACTGAGGGCATGTCAGTAAGCTCCACGCTCACTGGGAGACTTTAAAGAAGGTTTTCCAACGCAAAACTTCCCCGATGATAAATGAGCTTTATAGCCGTGTTGTAATCAGAGCAGTTTGTGTAGAAAGTTACAGCACAAGCAACAAACTGTGAACTTTTTGACTTCTCAAAATCCAAGCTTCCTCAGCTTCAGCTTCCTCAGCTTCAGCTTCCTCGGGGAACTTAAGTAGTTCTCTCAGCTGCAAAACACGAGTTCTGATCTACGACCAACATACCGTTTTGTGGACGCTGGTGAAATGATTACATTATTAAAATGACTGTTGTTATTATTATCAAATCAAAATCCCATTTACTGTTTATACTCTGTCATGTTAGCATCAGTTGTAATTAAAGGTTGATTGCTCCCAAACAGTACATCAGTGTTCCCTAAACATCAGGACCATTGCAGCGCACCGGCTGCAGGCCGTTGGACCTTTGTTGTCGTTCACAGTTTGGTTAGCTGTAGGCAACATAACTACTGTGTTCAGGCTCTACAAATATTTGGTAAGGTTGAGGAAAAGACTGTGGTTTGGCTTGAATACGTACCTGACTTATGTTACTTTAGTTATAACTGGAGTGACATAATGTACGCGACGTAGCCGCACTACGCTCGTGAGATATAATAGCCCACCGTTGACTTCTCTTTCACACTTCTCTTTCATGTCCCGACCATTTCCCCCCCCAACCTCTGCAGCTCTGTTTCCACTCTTCATCATGGATATAACCTTTAAAATCTGGATACAGCTGCTGAAGCAGAGCCCTTTTTATTCCTATGAGAGCTGCTCAGTGGTGCATGAAGCCAAAAATGCTGGACTTCCCGGGTTTTAAATGACTGGATCTTACACATTGTGGGGCCCATAGAGCTGCAGCTAGCTTCTAGTTCAGTGCTCGGCTAACTTAATGAGAAAAAGAATGATTCAGTCTTTACTCTTCTAGATTTTACAAATGTTATCAGACACAGCGGCTCAGATCATGATAGTGAAACGAGTTATTCTGTGGGTGTTGTGACCGTTTTACAACTCACAAAGTAAACTTATGGGGGAAAGTGTTCTATGGCCCCGGTGCATCACATACCATTGTAATTACACGGTGTGGCCTCTACGGAAGTTGGCTTCAAAGCCCGGTGCTCTTCCTGGAGGCCTGGTCTTTGTACTCACTTCCTGCTGTACCGCATTAATAATTACGATGGCCACTGGAGGCTGTCGTTAACGACAAACACAATATATGGGTTGAATACATAAGACTTAATTGTTAGTTTAATGCTAACCTCTACTCTTTGTAATAAAGTATTTATATACCCATAAACCCGGTCCAGTGACAACATCTAGACAGCCTGGGAGAGCTTCCCCACCTCAGGACTGACACACCTGAAACTATGAGATATTGTGGTGGGAATGGCGCCGATATAGACTCAACGAATGAGGCTTCAGTATGCAGCAGCCCTGCAAAGAGCGTCTAATTATACAATAAAGGTTGTGCAGAAGTTAATTACATAATTCGAGATATGAGTGAAGATATAATCCAATCTTTAATATGCTTCATTTATTTCAATAAAAAAAAGTTCATTATTGAGTTAAGTAAAGAAATTCCATCAGCTCATCTTCCTGTAAAGGCAAATTTTATTTTAAAATCCCCAGAAATAATTTCCTTTCTGCCGCTCCGTGGTTTGACCTTTGACCTTGAATCCACACAGCTGCAGCCTGCATGTTTAAGAGAAGACCAGAACAGATACATGAATTCATGTTCAGGAGCAATTCAGCCTCCAACTTTGTGTAACCTGTGTTGTAAAACCACGGCCTTCTGCCAAAAAGCATCTTATGATCATAAAATCCATCTTACAGACCGCCTTGAACTGTTTTCCAAAAACACTGTAACCGAAGAGGCTCTTAGAAATCATCTTAGATTAATTATGGCTAACTAACAGTTATTTTCATTGTTGATTTATCTGTTGATTCTTTTCATGCTAATCGATTAATTTTGGCCTATAAAATGCTAAACACAGCCCAACATGACATCCTCAGATGTCTTGTTTCGTCTACAACCCAAAAATATTCCGTTTCCTGTCAAAGAAACCAGGAAATATTGATCTATTATTATAATAGTGCCTCCTTTTCACTCATAAGAGGCTATAGGCATGTTAAAAACCTCCAAACACTACATGTACGATAGTCCTTGTACGTTTTTGCAGTTTATATTAAACTATATAAATTGAAAAACATGAAATTAAAACTCAACTGGAACACAATTTAATTCAACTATTGTTCATGATAAGAATTGTCAACTGTTAACTGCTGAATTCATTCAACCATTCAATTTATTTGCACGATTGATCTGCCGGCTTGTGTCAACACCGTCTTCATCGCTCTCTTCTCGATTTATCTACTCCGTATAAAGTGTCACTATCCCGATGGTGTTTTTCAGGTTCCGTGTATTCTCTATTTATATAAGTGTGTGTTGTCTCACAAAGCAAGTCTAATACAGAAGCGGTGACAGAATGACACGACAAAAGAAGACGTGCTTATTCATGAAACATATAGGAACCATCACTGTCTCACTTTGGGTTTAATGCGAGGGGAAGCGTAACGTCTGCCTCGAGCAGGAACATCAAAGTTTACTTTCTTAGACTGACTTCCAGCCAGTGACATGAATCACAGAGCGCAGCGAGCTCAGAGCTGCACGCTGTTGACTCCAGTAGAAACATTTCTTTGTGTTGTTCACCCTCACACTCTGTGATGGATGTGTTTCTGATAAACAGCAATGACTTACAGACATTTAAATATGCAAAGTTACATTAAGGTGTTTTCAGTATCACCGTGCACCTCAAACATTCGTAGAAACACGCGCAGAACACACTAATTTCTCCTAAAATAGATCGTTATCGAGAAACGGGCCAGATTTTGTGTCTGGGATCGGCAGCGGCCCGGTGGATCACTGGTTCAGTTCACCTCACAGCCTCTTTCTGTGTCGAGTTTGTTTGTGTTGTTCCCACTGCTCGCTCTACTTTCCCCCCCCCCGACTCCAGAGACATGCTAGCCGGGTGAATTACAGACTAAATAGCCCACAGATATGAACATTGATGTGTCTCTCTCTTCTGTCTACACACTGTTCTGTAACACTTGAGATGTGTTTTCATGTGTATTAAATGATTTCAGGGCCTTAAAAACTGAATAAACAACTTCTTTTTGTACAGGCTGCCTGACTGAAAAGCCCAAGAAGAAGTGTGGCAATGATAAAACGCTCCTCCAGCTCAAATATGGGATGTTGCCAAGTCTAACGAGGGAGGAAATTACAGAGTATTTTATGATCACTTGTAAGTCACTTGCCAGGGCACTTTAAACCTCCTCATTTAATGTCACTGTCGTCACTCAGACCCACAATTATCTCAACCTTTCCTCAAGCAAAATTATTTATTACACATTATCTGTGTAGTCAGTCTAAAGGTCCAGTGTGCAGGATTTAGGTGGATTTAGGGGCAGAAATGTAAACAATGTTCATAATTATCCTGTTAGTATCAGTTTATAGTTACCTGAAGCTTCTTTGCCTCAGAACAATCCACAGGTTTTCGCCGTGCACAGTCGTCCAGAACAGGCAAACCAAACACCAACTCAAGAGAGGGATTTAGTGTTTTCTGCTTTTTCTAAGCAGCCACCGTAGGGTGAGGTGAGGTGAGGGGTGCTTAGTTCTGCTAGATGCCACTAAATCCAACGCACTGCACCTTTAATGTACTGGTAATGAGTAAAAAAGGCTATAAAGATATTCTCTAATGTCAACAGAGCAACCACCGTGCTGTACACACTCCTCCGCCAAGTTATCCAAATAATACCTTCACAGAAGAGTCATTTATGTCTACTTCGACGTGGACTACAACCTGCCTGAACCTGGCCTGAGTAAATTCATTATCAGATCAGAAAGGGACTCACAGACAGTCCGATCCAAACCGAACAGACGTGTGGATAGTAACACTGGGATGACCCAAAACAGCCTCATAGAAAGAATGCCAACACAGGCGCCGGCGATCAGTGAGACGCTACCGTCCAAAACAGCATCTTTTTTCTAAACTTCAGTCAAAAGACACATTTTCTCCATGATGAGTCCACTATCAGAAAAGTTGCTCTGATACACTTTGGTGGTTCAGAGTTGGTTCAGAGTTGATTCAGAGTTGGTTCAACCTGTTAAACCTTTAACAACCGGTTTGCTTTTTAACGGGACACTGTAGAGTCACATTCACTCGTTCGCCACTTCAGTGGTGGAATCGTGTGCCGATTCTCCACATTGCCGTCGGTGTGAAAGTTACAGATGTGGAGAGGGGGGACAGTTTCACTGCAGCTCTGATCCGCCTCTGGAGGTACTATCAGAGTAAGCAAGTTTAAGTGCCCTTCTTGAACCAGTTTTCCTGGCCAAGAGTCAGTTCTTTGGCTGTTGGAAAAGCAAAGAACTGGTTCCAGAGTGGGCGCTGGCTCCGAACCAGCACCTGGGCTGCCCCGGTCGGAAGCGATCCTGGGATGCTTTCCGTTTGCATGGCAATTTTCCCAACCCAATTCAGGTCTTGATTCGGGTTTTGGTTAGTGGGAACCGAGTGAACCCATGATCACCTCTAGTTGTTAAATGGTATGTTAAGTTTTTGCATCCAAAATCAACTGTCGGCATATAAACACCATCCGCCATTCATCGTATCTCCAGCGGGCAGCTTCTGTTGGTTCATGCAGAATCGTTGTGCTGATATTTGTCCGTTTGCTCTGCGCTGAGGATCCTGGGATTGGTATGTGTGGGTCCAGTGTAAGGATGTGGGTTATCTGGGAACTGGCAAACACAGCGGTGGTCTCCACAGGCCCGCGACTCTGATTCAAGAACCACATACAAACAGACATTATCATACAGCTTCATCTCGCACATTGAGGGCCGGGGATGTGTCACACACAAACACAAACACTCACACACAGATCCACTTTTCATCCCACTCAATAGAGAGCGGCCTAGATTAGATTAGGCAGCAACAAAGGAGTGGGCTTCACCTCTGGGATAAGGGGGGCCAGTCCACCCTTGTAGACCTCTGCACTGTTTATTTGCACTGGAAACCCAGACGCTGTGAAACTCCCACTCTGAGGCACTACACAAATATTGGGGCTATTTGCAGAGGTGGTTTTAATTCTTTACAGAGCAATGATTGGCTCTTTTCACTCCCATCGCTGCAAGAGCTTGGCCAATGGATTCCTTCAGCCTCTGTTGCCCCCTCCCAACACCAACCAGCTCTCACCACCCCCAAAATAAATATCACTGATGTATATTTTCAATGGCTTTAGTGGCCACTGAAGACTAAAATCCCATTTATTCTGCTTATGGTATCACATTCTCTGCTCAAACAAATCTTCAGTACCGAAACCGCAGCTTCTTAAGCGAACCGACGCTGGTTCCTGCCTCTGCTGTACACAAGTATCCTGATACTTCCTGAGAGGAGAAACCATGTTCGGTCGTCTTCTGGAGGCCTGCAGTGTGAAAACAAGGAGGGGCTGTGCAAAGCAATAAAGCTGCACTCCAGATATTTGGTGTGGCATGAAAGCAAAGGACCGCTGGTATCCTGAACTCTGCGGTCGTTTAGATCCACAACAGCTAGGAGGGGCCACACAATCAGTGTGACTTTCTGGTGATAGATCGATAGATAGCACCATCATGTTGAGTGTGCTTGTGATTGCGGCAATAAATCTCCACCCCCAACTTACTCTGATGAACCGAGTAACGATACACAAGCGGCTCTAAAACGAAACTTAAAGACCGTCACTCACAGGTGGAAGAGGAGAAAAATGGAGTTGGGGAAAAAAGAGTAGCCATGCGGTGTTTCCCACACATAGACTTTACCTGGGCGACTGCACAGGTATATTAACGGCCGAATGTATTTGAAGATCCATCCTAGCATTTTCTAGCACGATCCATCACCACACTCGTATTTAATGTAGGCCTACCACTGCTGTTGTGTTGTACACACTTGTAAGTGCACCTGTTTGTTTAGATGCCGCTCGGTACACATCAGTTTTGATCGGCAATATAATTAACAGCTAACAAACCTGAGCAGGATCGCCGGCATCAATTAACCTGCTTGACTGTGAGGCTGCCTTCTCTTGTTAGCGACCTCACAGTGTTAATTTTGCAGGAATATAACTGAACATAGCCACAGTAAGTTTACAGCTGGCTAGCAGTAATTCATGTGAGCTGAAACATTGTTTTCATTATAACAAGCTGACATCGCTGAGAATTACAAGCATCATCTGTAATTTATCAAGGCTAGCTTTGCTTGTTTATTAGCCACCGGTGTGTTCTTGCAACACTCATTTGCTCTGATTTATTATTTTAATACATAACATATTAAATGTCCAAATTGCCCCACATATATTAATTTGCGCTCTACATGTTGAATTGTATTTTGGTAGATCAAATTCAGATGGATGGTGTTGCATTTGTTTTGTGGCTAATAAATATACCGAGAAGATACGTGTAACCCACCAATGTAATGTCTTTGAGCCTATATTTAAAATAAATAAACAATAGTAATAAAATCTTCTTTAGAGCCACAGAATCCAGTGGCCGGCCCCGTGTGAGATGATTATAGATGAGGAGAAGCTGCTTCAAACTTTGGTTCGTGCTTTTCTTCTTGTGTAAGTAGTCTCACCTTTGTGAGGTTGTTTGATTATCTGCATCCATCAGATTAATTACTCCGTCCATTCAACTGTCCGCTCTTTCAACCGTCGCCGCCACTCCTTCTTCGGAGGAGTCCAACACCGGGCCTCGTGTTCTGCTCGGTGGTACGGTCGCAGCGGCGTTGTGAAGCACCCACTGACTGGGGATTATTGACGTGCTTTCACAGGCGAGTTCAGGCCATGAAAGGAGACATTCCTCACCACAATGGACCCAGTGTGTGTCGCGGGGGCTGCAGACATGAATAGGGCCAGCTAAGTGTATCACTGTGACTCGTCAGCCTGTAATCAATGCAAACAAGATGAAAGGACCTTATCAAAAGAGACAAACACAGACGTGAGCAGCGTCGGAACAAAAACGCTGAGGGCCTTTTCTGGCTGAAGTCCATGTATTTGTTTGTCCTGTTGGCTGCTCTATATACTGTATGTGTGTCCATGTAGAGGCTCTTTTCTCTGACGTTATCATGCATTTCATCATGGAGGTCTGATGTACCGGCAGAGAAAGGGAATAAATATATTCTCCAAATTCTGTTTTATTCATTAACGGAGAAAGCTGAGATGTGCAGAACTGAGTTTCGATTCAATTTCAGGGAGGATCTTGAGGAATTTCTTTAAAATCCTATCTGATGATTTGCTGTAATCCCTCCTTGAAAGAGGGCCCCATCCTCGGCAGAGCCAACCTGTGACAAGTAAGCTCTGTAAAAACACAGCTGTCTATCAGGGCACTTTGTTAGGGGACTGAAGGTAAACAGGAGTGAAGAAGAGAGAAAAGACAGGAGGCTCCTGAAAGCGCCTTGACAAATTTTCTTTTTGTTCTCGTCTCTTAAAAAGCTTGGAGATATTCACACAGATACTCAGCTCGTACATGATGGGTGAAGGATGTTCCCATTTATTCTTAGACGCATTTTATTCAGCGGTCACCACCTACAGCTGGATCTGTTGACACAAAGAGGACAACTCAACAGCTCTGAAGTGGTTAAAATATGACTTGAAACGTGTTATTTTTTAATTTGAGCGTTCTGTGTAGCCGTTTTGTGAAAGCAGCTCACTTGTGAAGCAGGTTAGTTGTAGTGTTGTTGTAGTCGACGGACCTTTTGCCCTGGAACACAATATTAAGCGCTCCTGCAGCACTCATGAGTGTTTGTTGTACGCGCAGTGTCAATTTAAAATGAGTTCACCGTTGTTGATGCCGAGTCTTTGTTCAGACTGCTCCGTGGAGCATTAATGAATTCAGAACAGCTCTGTCTCTTGTGCTGTCGATGATTAATAAGCTCATTTAGTCAGCACTCGTTGTGACCAGGTCTGCAGGCCGGCTCAGTGTGAGCCTCTTTAGAGGGTTGGTGTTATTTTTTGTGATTACCGTCCAAGTGGCTGCTATAAGCAGCAGGTCAACAAAGCGACCTCGTGCTGTCCTTCATCTGGAGAGTGAAAGGGAACCTAGTGATGATGGTGAGGCCCACTTTGCCTTCACCAAGCGAGTGATAACACATCCAGGGAGGTGCCAAGTACCCGTCCACTCTGCTGCTGCCACCAGTGAAGAACAGGATCTAACTGGTCCAGCAGCCCTTTGGTGAAGACTCTTGAAAAGATTGTCGTTGGGTCGCTGAGGACATTTTGAAACCAGACCACGATCTTTCCCTCGTTTTACATTTATTAAACTTTAATTAATAATAAGGCATTATTATTAAATATGGAAAGTTTAATAAAGCATTATTAAAATGTCCATAGTTTAAAGTTTAATAATGCCATAGTCACTATGAGCGGATATTGTACATTTTACTGATACAATCAGGATCAACGTTTTTGCGACTCATTAAAGGTGCAGTATGTAAGAATAATGAAACAAAAACTACTGTAATACCACTTTGTACCTCAAGGTGTCCAAAATCCACTGACATGAAATGATTTTTTAAATTTCTTTTAAAGAAAATAATGCAAAAATAGATGCTTAATGTAATTTACAATTATCAAATTACCAATTAAGTTATTTTTTTAGTAGACTGACTTACTGATAACGTTAATGTTGAACTATAAAATAAAGTGTTTAGCAACCACATTTAAAGGATCATTGCAAAAAATGTGTGTTTATGTGCAGAATATTTGCACATGTTTCAATATCAACGTTGGATCTAAAAATTCAGTATGGGTCCGGTTCTGATCCGAGATAGTCAACACATGTGCATTTCATTGATGAATACATTTGTGTTGTTGCAGGCTGGTAATATGTGCTGGTGGTTTGGTATTTCTGCTCTACTTGGCATTCAGAAGAAACAAAAACAAAAACTGAAATGGAAAACATGGTATTGGAACATCTCCTGATGTTTTAACATGTGTATGTTATTCTCAGGTTCCCATGGTAGTTGGGGAGTCATGCATCCAAATGTGTCTTGTCTGATTCTTCAACCACGTTATTAGAATGAACATACAGCATGACAGCAGCAGAAGCTGCAGCTCTGTCAGTCAGAGGCTGCTCGTCACCGGCAGAAGTCGTCTTCTTCTCACGATGTAAAGATCCTATTAGAAAAGTGGTGGAACAGGGATCCAAAGGTATATCAGAGCAGTCGACATCTTACTTACATTCCAAATGTCTTCTCTGTGTTTTTTCATCAGTCAGTCAGCAGGCGACCACAGAACTGAGTTCATTATGGACCAGAGCAGAATATGGTTTCTATGGGAACAAGCCCCGATACGCAGCGCCTTAGGACTGTGGGCAAGATGAGGTGTTTGCACTCATGTACACTTCACAGGGAATTGTGTAGCAGTTATGCGTGTTTATTGAGAGTATGCAATCGGCTGCTCGGCCTCACGTGCACGTGGACCCACTCAGCCTTGTGAGACAAATGGAATGAGGTAAATCACCTGGGAGACTGCAGCCCGGCCATCGATTTCATGGGTCATCAGATAATACTGGGGCTTGCTGAGCACATGCCCTTCAGCACCGGGCAAAGGCTATCATTTAGCCAGATCAATAGCTCTAATTACCCTGCTCCACCCACCACAATAAATTCAGATCCTATCATATTGTCTTCAAGGAGCTGGAATGGGGAAGTACAGTTATCGCTGATGTAATCAGACCAAAGTTGAAGTGTCGTTGACTGAATTTTAAATTAAGTATCGATTCTTTCAGCTCGATATTTCGACTGAATGGTAGTTTTATTTTCTATAATTCCACCATTTGGACCAACTCTACCCTCACCTTACATTTTCTATGAGGAGCATTTTGACTGAACCAATCACCAGTGACGGCTGCGTCCAGCCTGCTCTCTGCTAGCATAGCATTAGCACAACACTTCTGCAGACCTCGGCAAATTTGCAGAAAATGGGGGTTGATAGTGGAAATGTGTTTTCCTTAGTTTAGCAAATAATAAGTGCTTCATCAACTACGAGTGAGTATATTTCTGTGTATTCTGAGTTTTGAAAAAAAAGAAGAAAAGAAGAGAATTTCCAGGAGTATAATGGGAAATTGACAATAAAGGCATGAGTCCTAAAACCAGGAAGTCATTTAGCATTTTATTCACTTCTGGTTCTCTCTTCACAAAGTCGACGGGGTCTTTGAACAGGTTCTGGGTTAGATTCGAGAAGTACAGTCCGAGTTAACACAAGCTAGTTTTCTTCTTGTCGGGGAACGATAAAGGTCACGATTCCAATCACAAAGTTTCATCTCCGCACTTTAGTTGCAAACTAAACTTAATCCATTCTTACTTCAGTTATCGAATTATCAATTTGTAGTAAGGCGTGAACAGTACAGCGTAGTAAGACGCTTAATAGTAGCGACACTGAAGTCAGCCACGACAATCTAAGGTTAGCTTTTTACGTCTGGCGATCATGTTTACATTTTAAAAATCATAAAAGTGCACAGTTCACCTGGGAAGATTATTTTGCTGAACAAAAGCATTGTGAGCTTGTGTTTGCCACAGAGTTTATTTTCTACAATAATCCAATATTCAAGTTGGCTTTTTGTCAAGGGAACCAGGGCGATACGATGCTAACTTCTGGGTTAGCCTACGGAAATACACCATCACTGCCTCTCTTAAAAAATCCATCAGACTATGGAGTCTGCACCAGTGCATGGATCGGTGAAGTCAGTCTGATATCTGATTAAGTGAAATACAGTATCAGTACCTGATATCCGTATTGGATCCAATCAGTACCAACTCTAGTGATAAGGCATAACTAGAAGGTGAGCATAAAGCCAAGTGAGTCCTGATCAGACATCTTGTATCCTGCTCTGAATGGCTAACAGCCGCCTTCAGTCGAATACCAGACGTTTGAATCATTCGTCAACATGTGAGCTGTGTGAGGGGATCCAGGGGTCTGGGACAGGGCTGACATTCTGACACTGCTGTGCGTGTTTGTTAACGTGAGAATGGGAGCAAGCAGCCGAACACACCTATTAAGGAAACAGCACAGTTTGTTTCCAAAGTCTTACCAAGCAGAGCACGGTGCGGTTTTTAAGATGTTGCATGGGATAAAACCTAGAACAGAAAGTAACTGTGCGATAAATACACCGCTCACGAAAATGCAACCTGTCAGTTGCAAATGTGGTTTGTGTTTTCTGACTTTCGCCAGATCTGAGACAAATAGGCCCACGAAGCTTAAAAGGAAGTCTGGGACTGTGTGATAGAGTTTCACCTTCACTCACCGGTCTAGTTTGATTTCCTCTCAGCACCACTTCTGCTTCATGTGTCATTAACTCACACACAGCAAACAGCATCTCCTGTTAATATCTTCAAGCTGTCCACTTAAAAGTAATGCTGTTGTCAGTGTTATGCCCTTCCTCCCTCCGTCCCTCACCTCCAACATGCTGAGTGCTGCCGTCCTGCTATCTGGTTTCTCCACACTCAAAGCTCCACTTATCGCCGAGGCTGGCTCGCTGCCCACTGCCCATCACTTTCTGTCTGTCAGTCTGTCTCTCTCGGTCGGACAGAGGGAAGTGCTCTGTCGCTCACGTGGTGCTATCTTTCCTGTTAAGTTCAAGTCAGGGTTGTCAGTTTCAGTTAATTTTTGCTTTTGAAAGCCCGACACCCACTGACCAACAACTAATCGCTTAATTTTTAAGACGAAACCCAAGATAACGTCGCGCACAACAAGCTTTCTGTGAGGCTGTCTGACATGTCCTGCACAGAAGGGCTACGTCAGCACTGGTGAAGTGTTAAGTAAGCTAGCTGTGATGGAGCTTTTGCTTGTGAGGGGTATCAGAGCTACATATCTGCCCTGGCTGGTTTGAATTTTAGCTCATCCATCTAAAGGTTTTTTTTTGTTGTTTTTTTAATGCATTTAGTCAAAGAAGCTCCACGCTTCAATTATTACTGCTAGCAACACTGCAATTTGTATTGCCCCACCTTTCCAACCACCGCGGCGTAATTATCATAAATAAGGAGTGGTGGGTTTGCAGGTGAACGCATGCATCAGTCTGTGTGTTCACTGAAGTGTCATCACTTGTCATGTCTTAAAACCCGACAAAGTATTAATACACTCTGAATTACAAAGGAGTGCGTACTTGTTTTCACACACAGCCATGTCTTTGTTTATGTCAGTGTGTGTGTGTGTGTGTGTGTGTGTGTGTGTGTGTGTTCATCAGAGGTCTGTCAAACTGTACTGCCCTCATGCTGGCAGGCCATCGCAATGCAGGCGCACATCCAAACACATTCAGACATGCCCGGCAGCTGGCCTCAGGGCCACTGTAGCTGTTTAGCCCATAATAGTGACTGATTAGAATACCAGAGGCGAGAACTGAACCCAAAGCAGTTGTTGACAAGGGATATTAAGCAAAGTGGGGAGTCCAGCCGCGGGGATTTGATGATGCCACCAGGGAAACATGTGCTGGCCCACACTGTGGCTCTCTTTAACACCATAACATCCAAACAGCTGATCACTCTATCCGAGAGACCAGAGGAGGGTGAGACTGCGTCACCCCTCAGCGCTGCAGGAAGACACAACAACCCTGAAGACAGAGGACTTGTGTTACAACACATCCATGGTTTTTTTTTTTTTATTGTTTTCACCACGAGGAGCAGAACCAAACCAGCTTAATTATCCTCAATTGTATCTTATCAATCAAGATCTCGACATTAAAGTGAGGAAACACTTCAAACCACATTTGTTTTTATTGTCTCCAGGCTCTCAGTAACCCTTCTGTGCCAAATTAGCTCTGGGTTTAAAACTGGTTCTTTCCAAGATTCTTTGAAGAGTGGTGGCATCTAGCAAACCAGGCAGGGTTCCACCATTTTTGGGCAGAACCACAGTGTTCATAACTGAGGCTGTGTCATCGATGGAGGGCGTTGCACAATCCAGCCGGGAAACAACTTTTAAAGTTCCAGACCAATTACATTTTACAGTTAACAGTCAACAATAAAGTGAGCGCACACAACAGAACCTAGTTTCATGTTGATGGATGTGGATTGACAGGACATTTGTTCACTTCCACCGACCCTCTGAGACCTGATAGAAACTGATATGATAAATAAGAATACAGCACTTCACCTCTTTATTAACTCACATTATGTTAATACACGTAACACATATTAATCCTCATCAGACTACACAATATAGTTAGTGTAATTAGGCTCGATTATACTGTATATTGATATTAATCGTTAGGGTGATTAGCAGTGACTCTAATCTGACCACTTTTTTCAGTAACGAGTGATCTAACGTGGTAATATTTCCAAACCAGTAATCAGATTAAAGTTACTTATTCAAGTCACTGTATCACTGTATTTTTGTCATTTTCCTAAGTAAAAATACATATTTTTGCTAGTATCACTATCACAGTCACTGTTATCAGCCAGTCATAAATAATGTTGATATTTTGTAGTGAGTAATATTTTGTGGAAGTACTATTCGTCCCCACAATATTGTTGCAATATTGATGTTGAGGTATTTGGTAAAAAGAACATTGTGATATCTGGCTTTGTCACCCCGCTCTTTTATGAAGCATTCATGAGGAGATTTCGAAATATGGTGGTTCATACTTCTTATTCCAATTAATTCTAAAAATATCACCGTACTATTTTAAGGCCACATCTCTCAGCCCAGTAGTGCACCAAAGCGTTTTAAAGGACCAGTTTAGTTTGACATTTCTATACGTATTTGCTTCCTTGTCGAGAGTTAGCTGAAAAGATCATTACCACTTTCATGCATGAGTTTAACATAACGACTGGTAAAAGGTTGCATTTGCATATTGATACATGTGCGAGCTCATTAGACCTGTCAGTTAACTGAAAGACAAAGAACCATTTCACTCGCCGTGTTGCATCAGCGAGGTTGTTCAGCAGCACCAGAGCAGCTGTTGTCAGCCACCATGTTCATATCGACCTGTCAATCATCGCAGTCATATCCCAGTCATCATAATCACATGTCAGACTGATGATCGGTGATCGTTAACAGGGTGTCGTGGTTTGTCACTTCCTGTTTTATTTTGTAGATCCTCATGTGTCATGTGTTCATTTCTACTTCCTGTCTTTGTCGTGTTCCCCGTTAGCTCATCACCTCTGTTCATTTAAGTATTTGTTTGTGTTCTTCACTCCGCATCTGTTCCCTGATCCTTGTGTGTTCTTGATTTGTTCTCTGTTTTTGTCGTACTGTGTAATTTTCTTGGTCGTCTTCCTTTCTGGTGCTTGCCTTTTGCATTTTGGATCAGTGGACTTCAGCGTTGGTTATTAAAGCTTGAGTATTATTTTTCGTTCTGCCTGCCTGTGTGTGTCTCTCATTTGTGTCTCTTTTTGATAAACATAACACAGACAAGTAACTGAAGTAAATAAATATGACAAAGTTCATCTCTCATAAATCATATAAAATATTTAAAAATGCACCTTTGATTAAATCTTTACATAAAGAACTTTGTGGACTGGACAGAACATCGCCAGTGAACATATTGTAGGCTATAGCTAGCTGTATATGGTACCGTATGTACTGTAGCTGAACACTTAAGGAGACGATGTTTGACTCCCTCTGTCTCTTCTGTCACTCTCTGTATTTTTTGAGTTTGTCTAAAGTTGTGAAGTACTAAATCCAACAGAGCAGAAATACCATAAAAACTAACCCTGAAATGTGAAATGCACTAAAGTATTAATGAGGTTTTGGTCTTTGGGGAAATTTAATGTAATTCATTTTGTCATTGACAGAGAGCTATTAGCACCTTCCAACACTCCCCCAGAGATCCATCCTCCATGTTTGATTGTGTTTCTCTGCTCTACAAAGTGCCACCTCAGTGTAATGAGTTGTTCATAATTTGTCACCACTCTGCCTCTTTCAACAAAATAACCTTTTGTTCGGCTTTGCCGTCCACCTCACTGCACTCTTGCAGGAAGTGCTTTTAGGGACATCTACTTCAGAGAGGAAGAGCTGCACGGTGCGTGGCAAGAGGAACGTGGAAGAAGCAGCCACGTCTCCCCAACTTACATTATTCATGCAGAGAAGTGCATTTAGCTCTGGTCTTTTCAAAGCTAATATTATGTTAATAAGGAGAAGGAATCGTGTGCTATATAGTGCACTTCTTTAAAGGCCAACAAACATTAAAGAGATGACTGTTAATGCACCTTGCTGCCTTTTTGCTCCTGGATGCATCGGGTTGATGGTAATGGTCCGTCCTGGTTGATGTGAAGTCGAGGGTGATGAACCACGCTCAACAGAGATGCTAATGCAGGAACAGCTTTCATGTACAATGACTGGATTTCCTACAAGAGACGCCTTAATCCAAAAATACTGGTGCAACAATATAAAGTAATTCTTCGAGGGTTTTGTGTGTGATGTAGAGCCGGCAGCGACTCACACCTCACTGGTTAATGGGCAATTTGTAAGATGTGGCTAGAATATTAGTTGAAAACATCATGATTGTAATAACATTATCACCAGAATATGAATAAACAACAGCATTGACATTACGTCAGAGATGTCAGAGTACAGTGTTACAGAGATGAAGTTAGCTTGCTAACCAGCTAGCCCCAGTCCATCCTGTCTCATACTGCATCAGGCAATAGTGTGATAGCTCTTGTAGTTTCAACTAGAAGATGTTAAAGCATTCAGATCCTCAAAGAGTCTAAAAATCAAACTGAATCAACAAACAAAAAGTCAAGAAAATAAATAGTTTTATGTATTCTTTCCAGGTAAAGCCTCTAAATTCAAGTTTGTCTCTTTACCAAACAATTTGAATTACTTTGTTTACTAATCTTAAAACCCACATGAGTCAAACTCACAGGAACAGTCTTGGTTTATCTTTCCAACTTTAAAATGTATGTGATTTTCAGATGGATTATGTAAACTGAGAACACTTTCTTTACCAGCTGAGCTACTGAGCTGAGAGCCCCTGTAATATAACTAGAAATTATAAGACAAGGAAAGTGACACTGGTAGGTTTCTATAATTAAGTGGTAAACAAAAGCTTTCCTCAACAGACACATAGACTAAATGCACATTATTAACGTGTAGTCTGACAAATAGAAGTTGTGCGCAGTAGCTTGTTATGGGGATATAAATAGTCAAGCAGGTTATATATATATATAAATGCTCCTGAGGACTAACATACAGCTTCACATTGATGTCACTGTCATCTGTATGAATGTGTTTGTCGTCAGCACATTCATCCTAATTATAACCGAGGAAGCATGTTGAGATGATACGTAATGGCTCCCTGCCTACAAATACACGACTGCATCGCCTGCACACATCCTCTCCGTGGACATATGTTCCCCCACTTTACTGTATTCACTTGTAACTACATGAATATGCAAAAGAGGGCTTTCAGTTCAATCAGGAGCACAGAGCTGTCAAGTAGAGAAGATTGTTGCCAGAGGGGCCTCGCCAAAATTACAATTAAGCTGTCACAGCCGGAGTCAAGAACACCCTCTTAAAGCCTTTCTCTCATTAATTGGGATTTGGGGAGTACCTGGGTCTCCTTGGTAGCAAGGTTCAAGTGGTTGTTAGTGAATGACAGAGCTACTTCTTGAGCCACTCAGTCTTCCCTGCCTGAGCAGATGAGATTGTCACGAAACGTGATCAACAGCCTCTCAGGGGTCACGATGTGGAGCTTTCGCAGCTACAGAAGTATGTACTTTAGTTCATGCTCTTTGTAGCATCACTCACAAATATGTTTTAGACACTGACTGAAGAGCCTCTCACACAGAGGACAGTTCCCTCGCACAAAGAGCCGCGCACACGGAGCAGCACCTCATCCACAGCCGGCCTGTTTTTAAGTGGCTGTGGCAGCTGATATCTTTATAATGTGCAGACGGCTGGCGAGATCTACAGATGAATACTGTGCGAGAATAAAAGTCTCTTTATAAATACTGAGTAACGGAACTGAGAGTCTGCAGGAGGCTGTGTTTAGGATTTAGGCACAGCAGTAGCACAGCGGCGTGCTTCAGGCTGAAACTAACAATTGGTTTCGTTATTGATTACTCTGCGGGCTGTTTTCTAGGCTAATCAATTAATCATTTTTGTATTTCAGAAAATAACGAAACATCTATGTATCTCACAGTCCAATGTGACGTCTTTAAATGTCTTCGTCGCAGCTCTAGACTTGCTCACAATAGCAATGTTAGCATACTGATGTTTAGCAGGTAACATGTTTAATGTTAACCAACTCAGTTTAGCATGTTTAGCATTTACAAATTAACATCATTAGTTTTGTAGGTATTTGATCATAAACATAAGTACTCAACAAATTTAAAAGTTTGATGCTCGATGAAAAGTCAGATGTTCGCCAAAATTAGTTCATCCTGAGTAGAACATGAGTCTCGTACCAAATGTGATGGCAATACACTCAATACTGATCAACACTTTGTCCTATTAGCCAAAATATTGATCTTGATAGCTTGTTTGATACCATGGGGAAAACTGTACACAACACTTAGGGCATACAAATCTATATTTTCTATTAAAAGATAAATACAACAAGGCGTGTAAACTTTGGGTTAAGAACATTAGCATCAAATCTACTTTGGTTGCACTTTTGGTCCATACTGAGAAAAATGACTATTGAAACTGTTTCAAACATCCACAATGGTTATAAATCCATATTTCAATATATATGACAGTACTCTGGATATGTAATAACATAGTATTCAGGTATAATGTAAAAATAACATTGCTATCATCTCCGTGTTGATGGAATAATGGTGCATTCAATTGCAAGTTGGAAGTTGGAATTTCTGAGTCGGTATTTCAACGTCAAGTCTAAAAGTGTCCCAGTGCATTTGGTCCGAAAAATGTGACCACTTGGAATTCCGAGTTGGATGATTTATGAAGTCGTCTGGTTATAAATGATCAGATGTGCAATAAACTACAGTAATGTGTAAGATGTGCACAAAGCCTGCAACAAACAAAGGACACGATGCAACAAACTTATTTCACTACCTCAAGCAGAAACACCCCATTGAGGAGAGCTCTATTGTGAATAACCAAAAATATTTAATCAAAAACATCATTATGGCAGAAATACCCTGAAATAATGTGATTTTATTTTAGGACCATATCATCTACAAGGATCCATCCTCTGGGGACCAGGATCAAGGTAATCCATTTCATAGTTATTGAGACATTTAAATCTGGATCAGAGTGGTGATCGACAGTCTGAGATGCTGCTATAATGGCTAGAAGTGTCACATAAAGCTCCACATAATAACACATTAATGTATGCAGACACACACACCAAAGGTCACAGACTGAATGAAGACGTGGCGATTAGGAAGATTTGGGTCCCTGCCAAGCTGTCTTAAGCAGTAAGACAGCAGTTATAATAGTCTGGGTCAGAGAGGTAACAACAATTAAATCTGTACTAAACTACATCAGCTGCCTTAAAGCCATTTAGATGTGCTCCCAGAGATAGCAGTTAATGAGATTAAAGAAGCGCGATCACACTACGATGGCCGACTGAAGTAGGCGGGTGGAGCTGGAGACAAGCTGTACTGGCTCAGACCGGCGAGAGCATGAGCAGAACCAGCACATCACAGATCTGCATCAGTCAAATTATATTACAATTAGTCACGCATATTCATATAATATGTGTCAAGGACATTTCATTTAAAGGTGTATTATATAAGGCAATGTGTCTGAACACGAAGAGGATTACTGGGCTCAGAAATCAGTACAGTTTACTGTTCATGGATAGCATATACATTTGATCATCATCAGGACACCAGTGTCCTGTCATTGTTACAGGATGGGAGAAGGCTTAAGACTGAGAGGTAAATCACCAAAGTCTCAACTCTGCCAACAACATGAAAACAATGTAAATGTGTCAGTAAATGTCTCAAAACACCACATGGTTACGTTCAAGTGATAAAGAGGCCAATAACAAATGTTTGTTCAGTTGAAATAAAAATGTATTGGCTACATTTAATTCGTAGTCATTTCTTCGATGCTTTAGTTACACACAGGTTTGATCAGTGTCTATAATGATGGTGTCAAACACAATAAAATGTATTTATTCAGCAAGGCTAAATTGTTAGAGAGTCTAATTTGGTGAATTAGCGATACAGAAACAGATCATAAGATATGTGAGGAGGTTGACATGGTAGCTAGCATACGCTACCAATGTTAGCTAAATGAGCCTTGAATGTATAGGTAGAGATGTATTACATGTCATCTACTTCCTGTGGCACACAGTGTTTACAGACTGTCCACATGTTATGTGGAAGTAAAAAAAACTGTAACATCCTCGAGGCATGTTCTGGACAGAAGGAGATGACAGTGGTTCCTGTAGAAATGACTGGAGTTCCAGCTGCACACAGAGCTATGTGTAAATGAGCTGTAACAAAACCTGGTGCTGAAGAGAAGAGCTGGAACATACCAGGAACCGCAGATATCTATTCTGCTGAGCTGTTGTTGAGCCGTTGTCAAGGGCCCCAAACTCCTCATGACACCTCTGTGACTAAAGCTCCAGCAGCAGCAGCAGCAGCGTGCCTGTGCTGATACATCCCACATCTGCCTATAGTGCAAAAAACAAAAGGCTATCTGTCTCTGGAGGCACTCCTGTGATACATTTCTAAGTGTCAGGTCCACAACCTTGCTGGGGAAGAGAAAAAAAAAATCAAACCCCTTTGGCTCGTCTGCTGTTCCTCTGCTTGTTTTTGCCACACAGAGATACAAGCAAAAGCCCCTCCAGGCACAAGACTTCACACACGCTCTTCAATGCTTGGCAACTGACACAGGGGGCCTAGTTAAAAATACCCTGGCTTCTTTAGTGGCACGCAGTGTAAGAACAGCATCTCATTCCAGCCACTACATTGAAAAAAATATGAGCGGGAAGAGCAGACTGATGAGTCGAGAGAATACATTAACATCCAGAAGAGAAATACATCCGTTCAAAGCAAATGGGCTCCTGCGTCTCAGCCTGGTGAGGAAGAGGAGAAGACACTCGTACAACTCAACAACATGATGGTAAGTCATGCATTAGTGCTGGTCAATATGACTATGATCCAATATTTTTAGGATATATTGTGATAAATGACATTATGGATTGATTGATTATCAGCAAGACGGATCATCGGGGCTGCGAGTCAGCATTTCTCTGATTTTGTGCTTTATATTGACATTAAAATTGTCAAAAAATTAGAGAGCTTCACCAGTATATTGGTCAACAGATGTTGGCCTATTACACAAATCAGCTGATATCGGCCTGTATGTGATCGATATCGGCTGATAGGGAAACTTTTTGGTTTTCAGGAAACGTGCGATAATGATGCTTGGGGTGATTTATAATTCTGACCTTTTGAGTAAAGTGAACTGTTTAAGTTCAGTAACATTGAAGTTTATTGACGCACTGTAAAATATCCTGCATCTTTGTTTGATAACCATATTTGAGGATGACCACTGCAAAACATGTGTGTCTATTGCACGATATATAGACATATGGGCTCTATTAGAAATCAACTGTTTTGGCTCTGATGGAGTATTCTATCTCTGTCTGTAGTCACCCCTCTGTGGTCTCACTCAATGTCCTGCCAACAACACTATCTGATTGGTTACATATCACAAATAATAGCCTATCAACCTGCAATAATCTAAATATCTAAATAAGATGAATTCTGGAGCAAGATCCTGGTTAATGTTTACAGAGGAGCAACAGAAAGCATCCTGAGTGGAAACATCACAAACTGACACGGTTCATCGCGACCCAGGACAGGTAGGCTCTACAGCGGGTGATTAAAACCACCAGAACATCACTGGTACCATCTACAGAGCATCAGTGACATCAGTGAAGTGACGCACCTGCACAGATCCCAAAGATACTAAAAGACAACATCCACCCAGCTACAGTCTGCTCACCCTGCTGCCACCTGACAACACGTACAGAAGTATCTGCTGCCGTACCACCAGACTACACAGCAGCTTCACTCCTCAGCCTGTGAGACTCCTGAAGTCATCCTCAACACTCCGCTGTCTAGAATGACAATAAATTGACCTTTTACCTTTGAAAATCTG
The DNA here is from genome assembly GCA_903131615.1 of Diplodus sargus. NCBI lineage: Eukaryota > Metazoa > Chordata > Actinopteri > Spariformes > Sparidae > Diplodus > Diplodus sargus. The sequence goes on along the minus strand of CAEMYA010000003.1, from coordinate 1,704,928 downwards.
CATAGTAATTAGAAGTTATCTGCTGTGACTAGTAAGTTGGAAAAAAAATAAATGTCGTGGAGACAGAAGTTTAAAGTGTCAGAGAATGGAAATACTGAAGTAAAGTATTTCCGACTGTTAGAATAGTAAATAGTACTTTCCTTCACGTAATATTTTTGAACATACCAGGAACCGTAGATATCTATTCTGCTGAGCTGTTGTTGAGCCGTTGTCAAGGGCCCCAAACTCCTCATGACACCTCTGTGACTAAAGCTCCAGCAGCAGCAGCAGCGTGCCTGTGCTGATACATCCCACATCTGCCTATAGTGCAAAAAACAAAAGGCTATCTGTCTCTGGAGGCACTCCTGTGATACATTTCTAAAACAACATATTTTTGATCAGGAACAACAATAATGATACTGCAAGAATATTGTCACTTTTTTACAAAATATGAACAAAATGAGACTTCTGATAAATAAGCATCAGTAATGTGGATATACTGACTAAGTGAAGAACATTACATCACTTTACTGTAATGCAGCAGGTAAAGACAACACTTGTGTCATATCTCGATCTGACGATATCTTAAAGCGAATAAGACGATTTATAGTCTCGTATAACAATATAACGCTCGGCTCAACTCTGCACGGATCAAAGCAAGATGCACTCGAATTCCTGACTGATAGAATATTGATTGCAGCGCTTCCTCGCTTCCAATTTAACCTCATTACACATCCAGCACTCCAGTTTAATTATCTGACTTCAGTATTATAACACCTCGCTTTGCTGAGTGCCGGGGCTGTAAACATCTTGATGTGATCTGGGGCTGACACACTCTGAGAGTGATTAAGCAAATCAACATAAATTAATGAAACTAATAAATCACTGCATGTGATGGCAATTTTCTCGCTTGTCTATGCTGATGAAGATCTCAAATACACTTCCCCTACAATGCTTTAATTACGTGCTTGTGCCATGAGATTTCTGTAAAACAACCCCAGAACGCCGCCGCCACACACACTACAAACACAAGCAATTATGATGAAAAGAAAGCGGGAAACAGAACTCAGATTTAGTCCTCTGGCTAATGAGATTAATTTACTGTATATGAAGATTTACTCGACAGACATCCTGCTGTGTTCAAACACGTGTTCGTTTATTCGTCCAACTTCTCGTATTTCAATTAAACTTCTGGACCGCCATCAGCATTAAAAAGAACTACAAGAACCTTTCAAACCTGGGTCCCGGCCAACGCTGACCATCTGTGCTCCACATTTTCGAGTAAAGGTTGAAAAAGCCGGGAGTATCAAGGAGATTTTCCTCGTGCGCCTCAAGCAGCCAACACATAAAAGGATTGGATGAAGAAGTGCAGGCGCAATCTGGATATTATTCAGAAGATAGTTCCATTAAAAGCAGCAGCTGACAAGGCGAACAAGCCAAGAGTCTCCTCGCTGTCTCCGCTAACCGCAGCCCTGCTTTTCAAAACAGCACTGACAGGCTGGGTTTGAACATAATTGGACGAGCAACTGATTACATTTACAGCTGAGTGACAATGCACCGGGAGAGGAAATGAAGTCACGAAAGTTTACCCCGTGCAATTTTGTAAATCATTACTCTGAAACGGGACTAAGATCACATTCGCTGGCACGCCGCTGGGTGGGCCAGGCCAAACATCACATTTGGGAAATATAAACTTAAATCTACAAAACAAGGAATTCATATTAGCGAGTGCGGCTGGATTTTGTCAAATGATGGTGCAGTTTATGGACAATTTATGAGACAGAAAGTCCTGAGCAATGATGAGAAAACAATCTCGGCATGGCAGAGATGGTGAGGTTTTATGCTCCTGGGAGCTGGAGCGGTGCAGGTTGCTAACTTCCCCTCAGATGTCCCCACCAACATTATAATGTGCTTTCCTTTGAGAGCTAGAGTACTTAGCTCTGTTGCCAAGGCTGAGTGAGCAGCTTCCCCGCTGGACACCTTAATGAGATCTGCACAGGTGTCACCATAGTTTCACAGCTGTCTGGAGGCTCCACCATAAGAAGACAACGTACAGGAGATAACAGAAGCACAGATATTTCAGCAGACAACAGACTGAACCAAGGCTTACCTCCCTGATTCATTATGTGCCGTACATCATGATAATGAGAACAAGGATTACCTCTAACAGGCCGGCTACACTCAACACGTATCGTATGTTGACCATTCGTGGAACGGCTGCTGCAACTCGCTTCACTGTAATCTGTCTGTTAGTTAAATAAATCTACCTGTATACAGAAAGTGAGTCTAGCTGGCTTCCACTTCAGGGTCTTGATCCTCCTGGCAGCTTTGAACCAACAGCTGGTGGTTGTTCAGTCACTGTCTGCAGATGTTAACTTACCCATATCATCCAAACTCTGAGTGAAAAGTATACACTTCTCAGTGCTGTGCTGCTTCCAAAACCTGAAGACACAATTCCAGAAATGAAAGTTGTCTCGCACAGTCCTTCATGCACAAGTATAAAGCTTGCCATGTTTGTTACCTTAGCTTAGCATGTTTAGCATAGCATGCTGAAATTGCTATTAGCAGTAAACAGAAAGAACGGCTGAAGCTAAAGCCTCACGAGATGGTCAAAAACAATTACACTGTGATTAAATTTGGTCAGATTGCAGTTGCGATATGATTCATGGTTAGTGAGAAAGATTATATTTCGCATTACAGTTTTCATTTTCACAATAAAAAATGTTAAAATTCTAATGATATGATATTTGTTGGGGTCTGTACCAAACAACATCTGGAGAACAAGGTTTGTAGACCAGAACATCTCTGCAGCACTTCATTATAATCCTGTTTACCTTTATCAAAAAATAGCAGCTTCTAGCAATTTGGATATTACACTTATCCATCCTTCTATTTTGATTACAGCTACAGTTAACTGTGCAACCCTCGCTGAGGCTGATGAGGCTGTCATTCGTTCAGCAGGTATTTTATTCTAAACGTAAGTATCTGACAAAGCAAACATTACGGCCGGATGGTGAGGACAGATTAAAAAGGGGATCACCAAAGTGAACTACGAGTCATAAAGAGAACATAAACGTCTGCACAAAAGTTTATTGCAAAGCATCAAGTAGTTGTCAAAACATTTCTCAGCGAGTTACATCCTTTGCAGACCAAGAATACCTGCACGATATTTCAGTGCCTATCCATCTAATAGTAGTGGAGATACTTTAGTGTCGATCAAAGTGGAGGAGCCTGCCAACAAACAATGAAATCCTTGAAGCCTGTCGCCATTGGGCTAAAAGACATTAAAACACCAGAGACCATCTTTATAGAAAAGATGTTTTTAAATCACCATCAGACCATTTTTTCTACTCTGGGAAATCGGACTTCTATATGTATTCATCGCCCTTAAAAAGGAAATAGTCCAACACTCACAAATACTCATCACGATTGACACTCTTAGACCTAACCTTATGACTCTAAATGACAATCTATTCATTGCAGATAGTTGAAGCCTCTCTATCAAATGAGAATATAGCTGGATGTGGCAGCAAAAGGTTTCAATCAGACAATCATACTATTTCTTGTGGCCACAAATTGAGTATTCAGCTCGATGGCGGCCTGCTCACTGAGCGTGTTTTACATGAATGAATTCTTTAAGGGCCGACTAATTTCATATTCCTCTGGCACACTGCCATGTGTCTGTTATTGAAACTCAAGGTCAGTCGCTGATATTTTCTCTCATCTGTCATCTGTCTCCAGCTTTCACCTTTTACTCATCTATCACAGAAATCAGCATGATCATTATCAAATCACTTATACCGCATTAACATGGGAATGCAAGGGTTGAAGTGTTAAAGGTGTTTCTGGTACAATATGGCCAGAATTCAAAGGAAGGTCCAAAAAATAGGGGTCAGAAGATCACCAGAGTGACCAACAACTGCTGCTTTTTGTTCATTATCCTTCACTGTAGTTAGCAACCGTTAGCTAATTAGCTCATGGCTCAGTTAGAGAAGGATCCGGTGGCCCTAGAGTTCATCTGGTCTGGGACCTTAGATCACAGGGGGAGTTCAGCAGGGGCGGCGAGGCCCAGTTCAACTGGATACGGCAGCCACAGGGTGAACACAGCCTCCAGGACCAATGGAGGACAGTTTGACAATGTAGTGATACGGAACAGAGGCGATTTACAGAGGCTCTGATCAGGACGACACCTCTGGGGACGAGAGTTTATCAAAGTTTATGATACTTGCACATTTTGTTCAGCAGGATAGTCTTTACAGATGGCCAGCACTTCGGTGATTATTAAAGTGTTATTGACAAAAGCTAACAAGAGGTTATAAACAACATTTGTTGCAGTCACATGACCTAAACGTCATCACGAAGCCTCTGACTACATTATATTATATTCAATTTACCATAAATTGAACTCTACAAGTTGTACAAGAATTACATAAAGTGAGTAGATGAGTCTCCATGTTCAGTCTGCTGATATTTAATGTCCCCGCAACGTCTTTAGTTTCATTTAGCCACTTGGAATTTACTGACATATTTTACATCGCAGCACAAAACATAAAAAAAATCCTTTTAGATTGTGTTAACCACAGGTTTTACTTCAGGCCACTAACCACAAACTGATTTAAACTGGAATTACTGCATCACAGTTGTATGCCTCCACACTACGGGTGGACCAATATGACTTTTTCAGGGCGGATACCGATTATTAGAAATCAAGGAGACTGAAAGCTGATATTTTAGGGCCAAAAATCATTTGCAGTAAATATTAAACTCTTCGGTTTACTTAAGTGCTGTACGTTATTACAATTTTGAGGTACTTTACGTGAATATTTCTATTTTCTGCTTCTTTATGCTTGAAACTAGATTTATTTTATACAATTAGTACTGAGTTACTTTGCAGATCCAGATTACTCAGCGTTCATAGGCTATTAATTGTGACACGTTACCCATCAGACATGGTTGTGGGTGGGACTTTGTGTAAGAGGATGTTGCATCAGAGACTAAATGTCACATTTTTAAATGAGTGTATTCTATCTGCAATCTGACAGATAAATCACTGATACCGATAATCGAAAAGGTGCTTAATATCGGCCAGAGCAGACAAATCGTCCAGCCCTGCTCCACCCACCGGTCATGTTGTTGTTCCTGAGCTGTGGTGCCGAATAACAGGCATAACGTTTTCCGTGGAATATTATGATGTCACATTGAAGTTGACCTTTGACCTTTTGGATATCACATGTCAAAAAATGTGTCCGAGTCATTAGACTGATGGTAAATGGACCTGCATTTCTACAGCATGTTCCAGTCTACTGACTGCTCAAAGTGCTTTACACACATTCGTACACTGATAATGGAGGCTGCCATGCGAGGTGCCGACCTGCTTACCTCGAGCACTGTGGGGTTTGATATTTTGCCCGAGGATACTTCGATGCATCCAGGGTAGTCAGGGAATCAAACCAGTGACCTTCCGATCACTGAATGACCCACATTACCTCCTGACCCATGGCCTAAAATATGTTTTGTGAGGTCACAGCGGCCTTGACCTTTGACCTTTGACTATTCAAATCCAATGAGTTCATCCTTTAATGAGCAGTCCTTCAGTTCAATTTACATTCATGCCAAATTTGAAGAAAGTCCCTGAGATTTGTGGGAAATAAAATAGTTTTGAATCCTGTAATCAATGAATGGTGGAGAACATATCAGGATGTGGGAGGAGGCAGACTCTCCTTCACTAAGGGGTCAGAGAGTCACATGAGGGGCAGCTCTCTGCTCAGAGCTGTTTACAGGACGGCAGACAGGAGGACGCTTACTGTCCATCAGAGGGTCACTGTCCTGGGGAAGGGACGATCAACACAGAAATCAGGGGGTCACTGTTTTGGGAAGAAATGAAATGACAACCGCTGTAAACGTATATAACCCCGTCTCTGTTGTATTTAAGTCGGACTGCAGAGAACACGGCGGGTCTTCTCTCTGTGCTGCATGTATTAAAGAGATCTGATTCATCACGCTCTCTCTACCTCAACACAGAGGCTTTCCCTTACAAATTCTTCTGAGGTATCCCTGCACGAGCATGGGATACCGTGAAGTTGCAGTGACCTTCATCTTTGACGGGCAAAATCTAATCAGTCCATCCTTGAGTCGAAGTGGACAGTTGTTCCAAATTTGAATGAATTCCCTCAAGGCATTCTTGAGATATCACGCTTGCAGCAAAGGGACAGATGGATGGACAGAAGGACAACCCGAAAATAAATCTTCTGTCCACGGCTACCTCTGGCACGGAGACAAGACCCATTGACTTCAAGACGAGGGAGCCTGTGGTGCAGAAATGTGAACTTTCCAGTATTCGGACTCATTCCTGCAGCACTCTGTACCTTTAGCCTGATGCTAACTCTCCAGTCAGCCACGCTAACTGTAAAAATCACAACTGCACCGTCATATAAACTGTTCCTGATGATGCCAGATGACATGTAGCATAAAGGATATATAACGTTTGTAGAAGGAAAGGCTCGCTTCACTTCATGCGCAAGTTCATCTTGTGTCAGCAGGGAAATAGAAGCTGCAAGCAGTTTACCTCTGAGGAAATCAAATGAGCGGAGACTTCCAATTAAGCCAATATCCATAGATCAGAGGGAAGTTGACTCGGTTTGTTTTGTTTGGCTTCGACGGGCACGCTCAGACCAACTCTCTTCGTGCAGAAGAGTGTGTGTCACAGCACTTTTTCCTGATGAGTCCAATGTGATCTGTCATTCTTTCTGTCATTCACTCTCTCTCTCTCTCTCTCCTCCTCTCTCCCTCTGGACTCCTTCCATCACTCGTCCAACGGAGAGGGTGGCGTGACAGTGATGTGATGGGGCTACACAGACTGTCAAGACCGATTGCTACACTGGGAGATTCTCAAACACACACACACACACACACACACACATACACAAACATTCAGACACAGTCACACATGCGTGCATTCACCCATATTAATACACACAATCGCACACATGCATGACCATACAATCACAGACTGGGCGGCATGCACACACATACACGGTCCAGTGAACTTCTGGGCCTGTCAGCCGAAGGTCGCTCAATCTGACAAAGTGTTCCAGTTGGAGACGGGCCGGGGGAAGAACATGGCTCCACCGCCTGCAAACACACACCTGAAACATTTTCCTCTCCAGCATACAAACACACCATTTTTCACATAGTGGCCTCTATTAGTTCCTCGATCGCTGCCTTGTCAGAAGCTCAAGAACACGACAAATGCTTCAAATGCTTCCTGTGTGTAACCTCGACATTATAAACGCACACAACAGATGACATGCGCCGCTCACACATGACCCACGATCACAGAGCTCAGATTTGTAGCAGGCCTTTGTAAAACTGTCACACATCAGAGTGCCTTCCTCCCTCCAAACACACCTCCATGCCCTTTAAACCACACACACACACACACACACACACACACACCCCAGTCAAGGATGATCAGTGTGAATTTCTGCCAAACAGTGCTTCCTCTCCTCCCTGACGTGCACACACACACGACCAAACACACACGCAGAGGCCTAACCCCACAGGACAGCATGTCAGGCAAAGATCTGAGAACACATTTTCGACTTGGCTGAGCAATCGAGCGGCCCGGGGGGCCACTCGGGTGCTGGTCCCTGCCCACCCTCCGTCTGCCCCTCCTTCTGCATCGCCAGTCAACAGCGACTAGCCGATGAGGCCAGCCAGACAGAGATGAATCCGTATTCTGCTGCCACAGCTGCCTGTAAGACTCAATTCCAGTGTTTCATTCTGTGCCTGTAGACAAAACACTGAGTCCTGCTCTCTTATCCAGAGAGCGGGACTCTGGCAGCTGATGTTCACTTGATGGATACTTAAGAGTTGATGTGGTGCTTTTAAGGACACTGGCGTGTGAAACTGCAGCACTACCACCACACTGTGCAAAAAAAGTCATGAGTCTGAGGCATTTAAAGGGACAGTCCACCCAAAATCAAATATACATAGCGGCCGTACAGCTGTTCGTCTTCTGCGTCTCCCAGCAGAAGTGTCCTTTTTAAAAGGAAGCTAACTCAACTAGCTAACATTTCAGCTCAGCTGAGGAGGACGCCACTAATGTTTATGAGCCTCTTGTTCATGAGGATTTGCACATTATCCTTCTGTTCCTACATGAAACTGTCAACAAGAAGGTCTGTGGATTTTCTTGAATAACCGCGTCATGCATTTCTAGAAGAACATTTTCAAAAAGAACATTTCGAATACCAGCTAATTCTGTTATAATCAAGAGAAGGCGGACATCTCTACAGCCAATATCGGCAAAACTAAAAGACCTAGATGGATAAAGAGTGCTTTACTGAAGCTAAGAAGAGAAATACTTATATTGATTCTAGGGTGATTTAGCACCAGCGAACCACCTCATCTCTACGCATAGAAGTGTAACCTGCTATCATCATTAGATTAATTGAGAGATTTATTAGTACTAGAACTAAAACTGGATTCACAGTTGTTTCAGTATAGCAAAGGAACATAGCCACCAAAGCTTCATAGTAGCTAACATGCACCTCCACAAATCAACCACTTTGATTTTTGATGTTCCTGATGTTGCTGGTTTAGTTTCATTTACATGAGTGATGTTTTTACAAATGATGCAGGACAAATGATAAATTCTTGTTTTTAATCGTCTTTGTTTCAGAAGCAGGCACATGAATATAAACATTATTTTTAGGGTATTATTTCAGAAAGCTGCAGCTTAAACTGAGCAAAATGATCTAAACTGTCCATTTGAAGCAAACTTTAAAACATGTTGCAGCCGGTGAACCAACTGAAATCTATCAGATCACTATAAACAGCCACTGATTGTTGCTGAGTGTCACCACAACAGTGTTAGCTCATCATTAATACCACATGAATGAAGCAGTAAACAAGACACATCCTTTACTGCGCTGTGTGCAGGTCAGAAAACGTGCGTCAGACAAATGAGAAAAGCATTCTTCACCAAAAACATAAACATCAAAGTTTCCTCAGCATTTGTGAATGATTAGCACCGCATTAGCTGAAGAGCCAATTAGGCCTGGAGAGCGAGGAGCCTGTTATTAGCACACACTTGTCATTGTAGCGCCGAGGAGAGCTCACTTCCGTCCCGCTGCTAGGAGCCAGGTGGCCTTTGTTTGTGAGCTGCAGACGCTCTCAACAGTAATCTTTCCTCTGAAGACCTGTCTGCTCCTCTGTGCTCCACTTAGACCTCGAGTCTGACAACCGCAGGAGAGATGAAACACACACAGACACAGAGGAAGTGGTGGGGGAGGTCACTCTAGTACAGAGGCAGTTTATGGTACAACACACACTGCGTCACAGACGAGGCCGTGTCAAAACACAGACTCGGAATACCTCAGCCACCGCCAGCGCTGCTTTTGTGAATTTGTGTGTTTGACAGTGTGATTGTGCGTGCAGATGTGTGCATTAGTACCGTGAGAGAGGGAGGCAGCAGCTCACAGTTCCTTGTCGTTATTTTTAACCAGAACTGTGGTGGTTGAATGAGGAAGTGTGTCTGTCTGGCTTTGTCTCTTGCTTCAGGCACACCAATCATCGCTTTCTGTCTCAAACTACCTCTGTGAAAGAGAACGACAGACAGACGGAGAGGGAGGAAATCAACTATATCTTAAAATAAAATGTATATGCAAAGCTAAGCTGCTGCTACCTTGATGTGGCGCCGAACACCGCGCCGTGTTTAACAGTGTTTTGTACGAGGCCGAGTGTGTTTCTGTGTCGAGCAGCGAGCGAAAGGAGGGGAAAAGAGAAAGTCTGCTAATGAGCAGTGTGTGTGATCTTTGTGCTGACAGTAGCGAACCCACCACTCCCAGACACACTCACACATGCACACACACACACACACACACGCACACATGTCCTGGGAGGCAAGTGTGGAGAAAGTAGTCCCAGCGTGAGAGTAGTAATTAGACTCCCATCCATTAACACAAGGGGCTGTGGAGGAGGAGGACGAGCAGCAGGTGTGTAGGCGTATGGGTGTTTCTGCCAGTGTGTATTTGTGTGTGTCTGTGTTTTTCCTTTGTGTACACGCACATAATGATCGTGTGCGAACACATTGTTAATTGCGGGCGCTGTCTGTGTGCGTCTGTACAGTGAGCCTGCCGAATGCGTGGCTGTATGCTCACAACAGCGTGCAGGAGCGAGCACAGTGACCCTAAAGTATGGATGCATCTGTTACAGGAACTCAGCAGCAGGTGTGAAAACAGTACAAAGACGGAGAGAGCGCGTTCAAAGACGAGTGTGTTTACACATTCAAAGTCGGCGAGGCACAAAGGAGGAGAAGCTCAAACTGCAGTGTTTCCTCAGAACAGCCCGGCTGAGCTGTTCTCACCAGCTTCACACAAATGAACCAGAAATTTAAATACAAGGTTTGTAGTCACTATTCTCCAAGTCTGCCTCAGATCTGCTGCCTAATGACCTCATTTACTAGAAATATATGAGGGTACATGAAGACTGAAGTGCGTAGTGAAGTCAGAGGGCACCATATGTTCCATCAGTACAACCTCCCTAAACTTTCCTCCGGAAAATCAAGAGCAGAATCAGTGCTGTCAGCAGGCGTCACACTTTCAGACGTCTTCAGGCTCATTTATGCTCCACAGTAGATACAGACGGAGCCTTCTGTCCGCACTCTGCGTTCATTTCATCTGTGATTCTGCACGTTTTCTGACAGTTTACGGATACCGCGCAACGGATCAATACTTCCGGTAGTCGTCGGGGGCAGTGCAGCCAGTAGCTCGAGTGAGACGCGATGAAGAAGAATTTTTAAAACATTTGAAATGGATCTTTTTGAGGCGGGATTCTGGGAGTTGTTGTTTTAAGCATCTATATGACGTTGCTTCATCAGAGAAACTAAATGTCAACAATAGTGATTGTAATAATAATAATTAATAATAATAAAACATAATAACAAAAAATGATAAACATGTTAGAAAATATGAAAACATTTGTCAGTGGCCTCGGTGAAACACATTTTGGTCGAAAACACAAACATTAGCATAACGAACAGTGTCCACAATAAAAAGTGCAGCAGGCCGTAACCACCGAGTGCATCAGTCTATTACTCACAACATGTGATTACACAGACCATCTGCCGTCATGAGACAACGACTGTAACCCTACAATCAGCATCCATCAGGGTTTATCTCACTGCTCCAAACAGGGTGTCAGTCTAAGAGGAAATCTAGCTGAACTGAGCTCTGATTAGCCCCTCGGGCCCGACTGGATGGGAACAGAGAATGATGCAACGGGTAAATGTCACCTGGTGGGATTCTTTTTATGCTCCGTATAATGAGATCCCATTAGCTTAGATTCTCTCACAGGATTTGGAACCAATAATTTAAGAGATTACTGGTCTCCTGATGAGGTCAGTGGGTTTGTAGGTTGGAAGTTTCGCCAGAAGCGATTGTTGATTGTTGGCCTCGCTGTGCCGACACCTGTGGGAAAGGGATGGGCCCACCCAAGTGACTGCGTGTGTGTGTCTAACCTGGAGACTTTTGTCAAATAGTCAGACAGAAGAGGAGCGCAGAGAGGGCCTGAGTGTGTGTGAGAGAGTGAAAGGAAAAGCGAGTGAGTGTGTGAGTGTGCTGTATACAAACCACAGGTTTGCTCCATGCTGTAATTTACCCTGCCGCCAAAACCGCCGCTGCTTCTGCTGTTGCTGCCGAGCGCTGCGGCAGAGTTGAGCGTCTCTGGCTGTCTCGCTGGCTGGGGTTGGCTAGCGCTCGCAGACGGAGGTTATGCTAACCCTATGACTGTTTGTTTATCTTGCAGCCAGAACCGACCATTAAAAGTGGGCCCTCAGTCAAAAGCACAAAAACAGACGCTTGTCATGTTCGAGGGCTGTAATTGTAGCTCTCGCGTGATGTTTTTATTTTCCCTCTGACCTCGCTGGATAAACTCAAGAAGCCACTTAACATCGGGCTTGGCTTGCCAGAGCCCAGAGAGAGAGAGAGTTAAGCAACATGCAGTCAAAGGAGACACTTTTTTTTCCCCTCCCTTTTTAATTCATAGCTGGGAGCACTTGTTGCTTTCCACTTTACCCTGGCCTCCTGACCATATAAAAGATTCAGTACCTGTTGCCTGATTATAACCTCTCCACGCACTCCCTTTAAATCTTACGCATTATCACTGGCACTGAGATCAACCCCACTGCAAACTTGTTGAATGTTACCACACAAGCTGTAAATGCTTTGTTTACTATGGGAACAAGAGTCTTTAAATTAGCCTCCTGCAGATTACTACGTGCATAAAACAGTCCTGCACCACGGCTGCAGGGATTTGGACAAAACATAGCTTCTACTTTAACATCATCCCGAAGCAAGTGAGCGTATGTTGCCTCCCTTCCTTGAGATGTTGACAGGAGAGAGCCCAGAGGTTCCAAACTTCACTTTTGGTTGTCATCAATTAAGCTGGAAACACTGGGTACTCTGGGGACACCATCTCCTCTTCTCCGGCTCTCCCTCTTATCTGTATCTGTGTCTATGTCTGCTGAGTGTCATTATGAAATGTGCAACTCTAGCCAGAGAGCAGAAATACAAAGAGACTCCAGAGAAGAAAGAGAAAAAGAGAGGGAATAGGCCTGGTTTCCATTTTTCAATGTGACAGGACGTAATTGACAATCTCGATCCGGGCCAGGGGAGACTCATCTGGTGGGATGGAGGAATTTAGCGAGATTAAAGGTTAAGATGGGCTAATTACTTCAATAAGACGCGCAGGCATGTTGCTACATCGACCTACAATGCAGCAGTGCGGAAGATGAATTTAAAACCTCGGTTCACAAGAAGAATCCGTGAAAAGCGAAGGAAATGTTTCACAGACGTGACTTGTTGACATCTCAACACCACTAAGTTTAAACAGAAACAGCCTGAAGGATGAGCGCCGGGTGACGTTGGGCATCCTCAATTTATATACCGCGCACCCCTATTCTGATCGAACTGTCATTAGTTGTTTTTTTTGGCAGGGGTGTGGTCAGTAATTAACTAATTAAAAATTTTACCTGGTGACAAATAACAGTCTTGTCTTCCTGATGGGAGAATGAATGGTGTGACCAGATTTCAAGGAAATCCATCCAGCAGTCATTGAGATATTTTATATAAAAACAAAAATGTGACCTTGTGTGTATGTGGTGGAACAAAATACTGATACTGTAATATATCCTGATTCTTCCTCTTTAAACTCCATGGATACACTGGTGCCAAACATCAATAATTTTTTTTAAACATACGACACACGTGTCACCACAACACAGTTAATATCGTTAACATGTTCAACGTATCATGAATTGTATTGTGAGTTACTCTTTGATTTGTACCACCGCTCATGGTGGTGCTGGAGGTGAAGTCAGAGGCCTTTATCCTCTGGGGACAATGACTGTCTGTACAAAACTTCATGGCAATCTGTTTAATAGACAATCAGTCTGGACCAATGCCATAGAGTCCAGTTAATGTTGCTACCTCTGTTTTTCTAATGGGACAAACCTTCAAGACTCGTCATCAGTTGCCGTTGTTAGCGTTTATGTTAACAGATCCAATATAAGCCGGCTTCAGCTGTGCCAACTTCTCTAACATTACTGTGGCAGTCCTGGTATTATCACAGTGACATTTATCTGATGGAGATGCTACCAGTCAAGTTATCGGATAAAAAAGGACACACGATTGATTGCCTGGCCAATAGCGGGACTTCTTATGCTAACATTAGCAACACATGCTCCTGTCCTGTCAGTCTGCTCTGATATTAAAGGAGCCGTAACACAGTGCAGTCAAAGGGGAATGAAACATTAAGATTTACTGAAAATGCAGCACTAACAATGTGACACTAGCTAGCTATAGTTAGCTACTGAGACATGGAATAAAACTAGTGATTGTTTTATGCTGGTTATAAAGACCATAACAAGACCATAACACATGGAAACAAGACATCCCATAACCCTCAATTTAAAGGTGCATTATGAAGTTTTGGGTAAGACATTTTAATCAGTAGTGAAAGATCTTCATTGACGTTTTTTTATGCCTGAGCAAGCTAAATAATTAAATTATTTTTGTTTTCATGACTGAATAAACAAAGTGACCTTACAGGACGAAACAGTTTATTCTGTTTTACTTTGTTTATTTGTGGCGCAAAATGGCGGTGAAGGGCTGAGTGGCAGAGACGAGGGCTGTGTTGGGATTGAGCCAAATTGACAATGTACACCAGTAAAGCACATTTCTAATTAACGAAAAACAACCATTTAAGCCAACTGTGCCGAATCAACAGTTCCTGCTCCACGAAGACGCTCAAGCCAATCAAATCCATTCAAAAACCTCAACATACTAACATGTCGACTATCACCGTGACCTCGAAACACCTTTGACTCCGTCTCTGGCTGCACTCCAGGATCTTATTTGCCATTCATGCCACTGTGTGACAGGGAGGACAGACAGATGGACGGACAGATGGACGGACAGACAGGGAGTGGTGCCCCTGCAACGCCACAGTGGCATAAACGATGAGTTGTCAAAGCCCAAGGGTAAATTGCTGTGGAGTAAATATACACTCCAGCATGGTGTGGGCCTCGCCAGGTCATTGTGGTGGGTGTATTGTGTGTGTGGAGGAAGCCACAGTGGTACAGTGAGCCTCTGTGTGTGTGTTTGTGTATTTGTAAGGATGTGTGGCGTGCCAGCGGAAAGTGAGAGGGATCCACATCTGTTAATAGTCTGAGCTCCACTTTGAAACATTCTCCGAGTGTTTGCTGTTCTGGAAGTGACGGGTAAACACAGGATTTGTAACGTTTCCGTCACAGACTTGGGTTTGCACAGTGTCTTGTCTGTGGCGAGCTTCACTCATCAGCAAGTCAAGGGACCGGGCTTAGGGACAGGAAGCGCCGCCTTTGCCCTTCTGTGGCACCAAATAAGTGACGGTCCTCCTCGGTGTCCCACACTGGCCACATCTAGAGGGGTCCACCTCAACCTCCTCCCTCTGCTTTGCCGGATTAGATCTTCTGGCCATCCCACCCAGTGACTGAACACTGCGGCCTGGGTAGCTGGCGAAGGCGAGGTGGTTGTCTGAATGAGACCGCAGGCCGACTTGGCTGACTCCTCCAGCCTCCTTGGTAGACCTTCACTAAGGCTTCATTACAGACTCGGGAGCCAAAGGCCGGACCACACTGTGTGCATGAGAACGTGTGTGTATGTGGGTACACATAACTGTTTGCTTATGTGTTTACTTGTGTGTTGTCTCAATTTCTCTTTCATACACATGCGTCCGTGCCTTCACATTACATGTTGAACATGAACATGTGTGTCTGTGTACACTGGTTGGCTCACACTCCCCACACTTAAAAGCAAATTAGGAGGGGAAAAAAAAAAGAAAGTCCCAAGATTGTTGAGTCGCCACAACTAACAGACTTGTTCAGACCCCGAGTTTCAGAAATAGAAGAATTATCTTTAAATAACCACCAGCAGGAGATGGTCCTGTGTCTTTCATGGACCAGAAAAAGACTGAGCTCTCTGCAGGCTGGAGTGAGTGGCAGTTCTGGGTTATGCTTCAGTTCAAGGAACGTTCATGATGCATCAACCGACTGCTTCCTCCTCTGAAAACAACCGCACATGCAGACGATTTCTGAGCTCAACCAGCAGGTCCCAGCAGGCCAGACGTTGACTGAGATGACACCAAGTCCTGACCTGATGTAACTCAAAGTCAATATGAATATATAATAACGAAACGTTATATTATTCACAAGTAAAATACACACAAATACATGTACATACATACATGTAAAATGCATGCAAATAGCAGGCGGTGACGAGTAACTTGTCAAGAGTGACCTCCAAATGTGGGGTGATCGTGCCCGTGTGTGTGTGTGTGTGTTTGTGTGTGTGTGTGTGTGTGTGTGTGTGTGTGTGTGTAGCCTCCCTGGATGTACCCTGGATGTCACACAGTGCTGTCACTCAGTGTAAATGAGTTCGCTGAGGGGTTCTGCTGGGTCAGAGGAGTCACAGAAGCCTGTCCAAGCCTCCACACACACACACACACACACACACACACAGTATCGTTTTTCCTGTCTTCCTCGTCTCTCTCTCCAGAGGTGCTAACTGCAGGATAAACTCAAGTTCTGCTCTTACGCGGGAACTTTGCCAGTTTTCATTCGGCGTCGTATCACCACTCATTGGTAGTTAATGCAGTTACAGTTAACTACTGTAGAAAAATCCCCAAATGGTGCAAAACGTGTCTTCTGGCAGACTGTAGGGATGTTGAATCGACTGCAGATGAAGCGCCGCATTTCAGTATGAACGTATCCATGGACGCAAAGACGACGGAGGGATTGAGAGAGAGAGCCGCCCCTCTGCACACCCTGAAGAACTGAACGTAATGAGTGGTGGTTGATAGCTTGTCTACCTCATTAACACTGTAAATATTACAATTCTCAGTTTGAATCTCTTCTCCAAAACTACATAGTGCCCCTTTAACGCGAACCTCGTCAATTTACTGTTTGTTATTGTGAAAAACGAGTCACATTTTGTCTTAATGTGTATTTTTTTGTCTGTATTTCAGTTTCACAGAGCTTCTGATAACTGAACAACCCGCTCTCTCCTTGGTGTTTACTGAGGAACCTGTTAGCTTCTGCGAGGCTAGAAATCATGTTCACGTCCCAGTACGAGCAGGATGAGTGTTACAGGAGTTCAATGCTCGAACACTGGTACGCTTTTTAAAACCTGCCACCTACTGAACAATCTGAGTAGTACTTCCACCACTGCCTCTCTTCACATTTCTACTTTTATTCTAATACTCCACCTGCATCTGTACTCCATTACATCTGTAGTTTCCCCTTCCTCCTTAATATCTCTCTCGTGTCTTCCTCCTCCACTCTCTCTTTGTTCTCGTCGCCCATCTCCCGAATCCCATCTCTGCACTGAGCCCTCTCCATCACTTTCATCCCCAGACCAGAACGACTTTATCTTTTATTTCTCTCATCCCTCCCCCCTTCCCTCCCTCTGTCTCTCTTTCTATCCCGGGGGAGTAGTAATAGGATGATGGGTGGGTGGGCGGTCATCAGGAGCTCTGCCATGCAGCAGAGGCCTCGCTCACCTCCCACCACCTCCTGCAGCCATCCATCTCCATAAGAACACACCGACAGGAGAGCAGCAGCCCACCTCAGCGTTTCAGACCGACGTGCACTTGCTTACACTGAACAGTGCTTACAAAACCTGTATAAAGAAGGTGGAAGAGCAGGTGAGGAGACGGGCTAGGATGAAATGAACTTTTCTGATTTGGCATCAGTTGGTTCAGAAGACGGCAAAAATAACAAAGAGCACAGCGCTGCAAACACATTGACCCATATCAGCTCAGCCATGACATGCTTTTATAACTTCACCTACTTCACCTCAGCAGACACACACACTTGTACTGGGATGATCTCCTCCTCCTCTTTCTCAATGTCACTCTCTCTATCGCCCTCAATCTCTCTCCTTAGACAAACCCAGAAGCAATTTGTCTCTGCAAAGCCCGTCTAATAGCAGCCTGAAATCGATGTCTGAAAGGCAAAGGCCTCATGCCTCAGAGAGCCTTCAGCCCAGCTCCTCACCAAGGCTTTAAATCACTAGATTATTGGTTTTATGAGTGTGACCCATGTGGAAATAATTGCTAATGTTCCAAGAGTAACCAGTGGAAAGGTGGGTAATGGGGCAATTTATAAATTCTGATTGTAATACATGGAAAGCATCCAGGCCATCTCCTCACTGTTATTTTATGGCTGCTCATAAAAGCAGGCCAAGCAGCACAACAGTTGCAGCGACCACAGCTATTAAAATCAATACCGCTGTCGCACAACACTGTTGTTGCTGCACATTTGTTGTTTGAGGAGAGCGAAGCCTCCAGGACAGAGAGCAGCAAATCAAATTGTGACAATCTGTTATCTGCTGTGTACCGAGAGAATAAAAGTTGGTTATGAATAATTTATAAGTAGAATAACTTCAGAAATGATTAAATAATCAACACATTTGTCTGCAGACGAGCCCGCATGGCTTACAAAGTGAAGCTCCAAGTATCTGAGACCGTACTCAGATTCCAAAGTCCAAATGATATTTAGTGTAATCAGGACGGGCAGAACCTCACGTGTGGAATACCTGAGTGGATACGAGCCGCCTCACTATCAGCTCTGATCAGCAGTCCGTCACAACCAGCACTGGAGAAAAATGTGTTTTTTTAGGCATCTTGTTACAGCTGTGATTTATGCTTCCTGCTGGCATCTTTGCCATAGCAACAGTTGTTGCAGCTCATGGGAGGGTAGAATTTAGAGACTCTACTAGAGTTAGGCCGATGGACCATTTTACATTACAGGAGGCTGACAGTCATCAACCTCTGAGCCCTGTAACATCGTCACACCATGATTTAAAAAGCACAAAAATCAGGGTGTCCCCTCAGAGTTACCGTGAGCTCGATACACTGTTACATCTCCGGGTCCTGTTGATTTTTTCCAGTTAGGCAAACCCAAGATGCTCAGTTGGATGGGAGCGTTGTTTCTTCTTTTCTTCTTTGCGCTATCTTGGCTTAGCTAGTCGGCTAACATTGTGTCAAGCTCCTGAGACTGAACACAGCTAAGGTACGGACATGTGGTGCAGAGAAATAGACCCTTTCAAACCGTGTCATATGTCGGTTCGGGGGATATTGTTCGGCCCGACCGAGAGAAAAGAAAATAGAAAGTCAAACTTAAACGTTTTTGTATTTTGTTTTTTTGTTTTGTTTTTTGTATGCCTCTATATTCACTCATTGAAAACATGTGCATTTGTCCAATAAAATGTATCAGCATTCATAAAAGTAATCAACACAGTTGGAGGCTTATCGTTCAGATGGATCCAACAATCTGGATCCAGTTCCTGATTCACATCTCAACAGCTAACATTAGCTGTACTGTCTGTCTACCTCGTCTTGTCCGGCACCGTAACATGTTGTCCAGGCCAACAAACAAACATTCACCTGGGAAAAGTTCACTGCTATCCTGCTTGTCAGTTTGCAGACAAGTTATCCAAACAGCTGTTTAGCTGCAAGGCATTAACAATAATAGGAAAATACCTGCACATGTCCTTTTGGTCCAATAATATGCTGGTATGCCCCTTACTCATAAATATTGCTGCAAACAACACACTTTCTGTCCAGGACGTGGAAGCTACAGAGCTAGTTTGTTTACTTACCCTGCTGGAGCTCAGCCTGCCAGCTGCTGTCACTCAAACATGCTATACGTTCCTTAAATTTCCGGTGATTATTCAATTATATACTTTGCTATTATTGTAATTGTTGCAATTATGAGTCTAGTAAAAGTCGGAAGGGGAAGACATCAGCCAATGTCCCCGTCTTCAAAGTCAAAAAAGCCAACTTGAAGGTGAAGCGACTGTTGGACCATTGAATGTGCGCAGAGAGTTTGAGCATGCGTTTGTCAAAAGTCTTGTGCTCAGAGGAGCGTAATTGTACAAATGGAGTAGAAATGTTCACATGCTAACGTAGAAGCGTTTGGGTCAGCCCTACAGATTCCCACAGTGACCTTCTTGCATCCTCTCTGGAAGACTAAATATGATTTATGACCAGATCACGATCCCGCAGTATTATTAAATTATCTGGGACACTCCCTGTCCCTGCACTGATGGTATCAATAAAACAAAACTTTCAAACACAGAACTCTGACACTGCCCCACTCCCTCCACTCCCCCCCGTTTAACATTCTTTACCATTTCTGCCATTAACGTCTGCGATCTGAGGTGAAGTGCAGCTCCAGAGCTAAGTGTGTGTTCACCTGCTGTGTGGCTCTACAGCCGACCAGAGAGACACAGGGCAGACCGTAAATGGAGGTCCCTGGCCTCGAGCCTAATGACACCCCGCTCTTTTACTCTTTCAAGCCTCACCGCAGCTTTGGTCTGCGCTCCTTTGGTCCAGTCAGCAGGACACCACAAATAGTCCATTCCCTCTCTCCATGGCTCCCATAACCATACAGGCGTGCATGAGAGCCCGGTAATTTTCCACTACAGCTAGAAAGTGTGTTTGTGTGGGAAGTGTGATTGTGTGTGTGTGTGTGTGTGTGTGTGTGTGTGTGTGTGTGCTTGCATGCTCTTGCCTAAAAGAGCAGAGACCCATGAGTATATGTTTACCCTATTAATATTTGTCCACATGTGTCGTACATGTTTGTAAACTAACAGTTGTACTGCACATAATTACATGCAAATGGGATCCCAAAAGTAAAGTGGATTTGAGTGTGAGTGTGTGTGTGTGTGTGTGTGTGTAGTCCAGATGGGCTTTACCACCATCCTTGTTGTGAGTGTGTGTGAATACTTGAGACATGGACACACACACAGCTCACCTTCAACTTCAAAATTGTCGTGTCTGTTTTGATCATTAACACACACACACACACACGCACGAACACACACCTACGTGGCCCAAACACATCCATTCAAACACCACACAGGCACACACACCCCTCAGTAATAGTAAGCTGTGTGACTGCAGGACTGTCTCCGTGTGGTCACACCGTATGTGTCACACAACTCCACCCTAAACAGACAAACAGGTCGAGCTCAGGCCACGCCCACTCACTCGGATGAATCCTATCTGCATCTAAACAAACACAATGTGTTGTTCAAACTCCCTTTTTCTTAAAAAAACCTGAAGTTTGAACACACAACTTCCTCAATATTGGAAACACACGCTTGATAGAGTCAAAAGGAGAAGTCAGCACAGGCCGCAGATGCATTTGGTTCTGGTGTGGTTAATAAAAGCTCTCGGGTAACGGTTTGAGGCAACGTCTAATTCAGTCCACATTCAGTTAGAGGGAAGCCACAATGCTTGTGGGTGGTCCCGGCCTGTCAGCACTGCCATTTTGTCTTCTGATGTCACATGTTTAGATTTAAGGCTCAATTTGCTCTCCTCTTCCCGCACTGCAGCAATGAAATGTGCTCAAGAGCAAAGCATAAGTGAAAGGAATCCACTGGCAGAGAGAGGGGAAGTCCAAATGCAAAGTTTCTTTTCAGGAATATAAAACAGATGAGCCGACTGAGGCTTTGGGGATGTTTGTGCTTCAGGCCTCTGTATGGATATAAATGTTGCCTAAAAGCTGTGAGAATGCTTTTCTGCTTTTACAAGACAAATAACACAAACAGAGAAATGAGGCGAGGCGAGAGCCTACAGCTCTTTCAGTGCATTGACAGAAAAAGTAATTTGATCCACCCCTGAGAAATTCAATAAGGCACGGAGATCTCAATCTAAAATCTCTCAGCCTCACTATTCCATCAAATGCATCGACGTGATTTCATATCTCCAAACCTAAGCCTCCGCGAGCTCCTGATGAAGAGCAATCCATCTTGATCAGAAAACAATATGATGAACAATCCCTCTAATGTATTGATGTTGACAACTTAGCCATGAGATTGTCATTGCGGGTTTGTGGGCGAGCAGCGCAGCAAAAAAACAATGTGCTGCCATCAACGCGCTCCATGAGGCGCCGCCTGCAACAAGACGGAAACCAATACATCTAAATCTTGCAGGTGTGTGTGCTTTAAGTGTGCACACACATTCACACACACCTCCACTGCTCCATTTTACACATTTGAAATACAGTGTGTCATCTTGCACATCGATGCACATTTACACACCCACAGACGAGTGTGTGCTCACAGTCACACACACTCACATTCAAACAGTTTCCATCCCACTTTTGTTCTCTGTCTTGGTTGCGGTGTATTATAGGTCACAGTTATGCAATTGTGTAGGGGTAGCCTATTTTCACTGAACCTCTCTCTAACTTTTCTTTCCTTCCTCTCGTTCTGTCTGTTTTCTGTCCTTCCTGTTGAAATGTTTCACTTTTTTTTTTTAGCAAAAATACCCCCCTAAAGCAGCAACATTTAGTTGATTTACAGATAAACTATCGACAATTTATAACAATTGATAAATTGTTTAAATCTTCCATGAAAGCTAATGTAAGTTGTAATGTTGCTACTAATATTACTGTAGAGATGTGATATATATATATATATATATATATATATATATATATGTTTTTTTTTTTTTTTAACTACTGTAATAGAGTGTTTGGTCGATCACTCATGTCTCTCCTCTTCCTGCTCATGAAAAAATCATTTTTCTGGTATCCCTGCCCATTACATCCAATCAGGACAGATCTTCCTGTTTATGAGCGATGGTGAAACAGGGTAGGCTAACAATTCCAGCATTTCCAGTGGCTTACACTACCACACAGGCCAGGCAAAGTAAAACTCTTCCTCGGAAAAAGAAAAAAAAGTGGTGCAAGTGTGGTGACGTAGAGCAGGGAGTGGGTGGCTGACTGCAAAACGGATAGGAACGTCACTAAAATGACGACAATGCTTACAGCAGCTTTAAAGCAGAAATTCAAAATAACTATTCTCATAAAAACGCGTGTCTGACATGGTCTCTTAAGGACAACTTGAATTGCCACGTTGCCTTCACACACCAGTCAAGCTACTGTAACTGAACTATAACAATAATGGCCAGAACACGTTCAGTAGAATATCATAACATCACAGTGAAGCTGACCTTTAACCTTTTGAATATGAAATGTCATCACTTGTGTCATTATTATGGTATGAAATAAGTCATGCGTTCTGTGAGGCCACCGTTCTTGTGTCCAAGTGGATGTGGCAAATCTGAAACTCCCTCAAAGTGTTCTCGAGATATAACGTTCATGAGAATGTGTCTGACGGAGGGAGGGACGGACAACACGATGCAGCCAGCCACGACTCTCACCAATGTGGAGGCACACCACGTTTAACTTCCCCTTTTCTGACGTTACCGTTGGACTGATTCGAACACTGTTCTGGTGGATCTCCTCACTCATCGGCTCAAACTCCTCAGGCTTGTGAAATGCTCAAAGATGGTTTCTAACCAACGCGTCGCCATAAAGACGACTGCTCGTCGTCGATTACATTGTGACTGTTTTTGCTAATTCTGCACGCTGTTTTGTAGCTTTCTCTTGCAGCTCTGCCGTGTGGTCGACAGTGGCTTCCAACCACGTCAGCCAGACAAGAACAGCACGTCTGCTGTCTGCACACATCAGTGACCACACGCACGAACACACACACACACACACACAAAAACTTATCAGATATCAAAGATTTAAGCGCTGTGTGTGAACCAGCTTGTATGTTTCTCAACGGATGCATGAATGTGTGAATGTGCTCTGACACTTTGCACGAAGACTGCAGCACCTACTGTAGCAGCAGGACGACGAGACAGAACTCATCTGGTTATCGGCTAGACTACTTTGATAGTGTAGATAACGGACGGTTTAAGCCAGAGGAGGGGAAACATGAAGATGACACGCGTTAATGCAGGACAGAAACATTATGCCAAAATTCAAAAAAGAGAGGAAAGTCTGTGAGAAAGGAGAGTTTGTTTTGGAGGATGAAATATTAATAAGCTGAACGTACATCCAGATATAAATGGAAACTTATTGGCTCACTGTGAGGTAATTTGTGGACTCGGTTGTCGAGAAGTTCCGATATAATAGCAGCGCACAAATTAACAGAACAACAGTTGATGTTCTCTGTGAAGGTTTCGCTCGTTATGTTTCTGCGGGAGTCTGCGTCTGTTTGGGAGAATAACACACGACTGTACTTTCTCTCCTATCTGCAACTAGTTCCAGCTCCATTCATCTGATTTGGTTCGGCTGGCGGGGGGAGACGATTTGCATCCTGCTTCTCTCTTTATCAAGAAAAAAAAAAAAAAAAAAGAGGAAAAAAGAATCATAGCGAAACAACGTCTCGCCAGTTGCCATGACAACCCACCATACCCAATAACCCGTGGAAAAAAAATTTTGTGTGTAGCCGTCACACACACAGGAGCACTCTGTCGGCCATGGTTTGAGGGCAGAGGCAAATCTTGTTTACAGCGCAGAGACTCACTCACACACACGCACGCACACACACACACACGCACACACACACACACTCGCACAAACAAACTGCACGGAAACAATCTATCCACTTCACTACGAAAAAAACCTTCAAGCAGCTCTGTCGGCACATCCTGTGTAGATGTGAGCCGCCAGAGAATACAGTAACCCACAACTGCATGTGGTGTTACAGTTCCTACGTCAGACATCCGGATTGAAACAAGCACTCTAACACAACTAGAATCTACCAGATAGATAAAAACAACATTTAACATTTGTTAAAAAGCTGTTACAAGCTGTTGGGACAGCGGTGCAAAGTGCAGACTGCTCTTTAAAAGGATTCCAGCAGGCCTGTGTTTGAAGCGTAAACCGTTTTAGTGCAGCAGGAGGCGGAGCGCTCCGGCTTTAGAGAGGCTGCTACTTGTGGCTTTTGGGTTTGCGGGCTTTTGTATAAGATATAACGGTTCAGTTTCCCTGTCAGCATATTTAGGCCATGTAAGCCACCACTGGGGTTGTGAGACAACAGAGATGCTGAGAACAAAAAGATGGGCCTTAAAAATAGTCACGATGGTGTCTAGCAACACATGTCAGCGCATCTGCATGAATAAGATAAGATCTGACAAGATTGGAACTCATCAGTTCAGATCTCGTGCACCATGCTGAGTATGATGGGCGGAGCAAACAATGCAGGAACTTAAAGCATGTTTTTCAGCAGTTCTGTTGAAACTAAGGCTCGTGTCAGGCCGACTGTAATTAGTTTAAGACTCTGCAGGAAGAAACTTTTATTACACAGAAAAACTTTTAACATATGAACTCTTTTGAATTTTGTTTAAGTATAGAATTGATTATTGCTGAGTGTCCTGTTGTCTTTTTTAAGAATATTCTGACTATTCTGTTGTCCCGATACCCTGAGTCCTATAAATATCTTTCGCTTATGTCTTTGTCTTTGAATGTGTCATTTCTATATGCTGTTACAGCAAATAAAGGAAGTGGATACAGATACAGTGGTACACTGGTGATGACTGTCATGCTCTGATGCGATGACACATCTGAAAGAACCTTTGAAAGTACCTAGAGTTTGCATCAGCATCACCTCCTGAGCAGTGGCGACATGCAGTTCCAGGAACTCGCACCCACAGCAGGTGAAGAAGAGTGGAAACAAAAGCACAACCTGTGAAATTGCATTCATGTAACATTTGGTTTAACTCCCAAAGTGTCTGACGGTGTGACACACTGAACATTAAATAGACCGGCCTTCATGATGCAAAAGATCTGGTGGTGGTGGTGGTGAAAAATCGACACCTGAGCATCACACCTGTGTGAGTCATGGACTGGATTTTGTTGTGCTTGTGTGTTTGCAGAGGTGACCCTGCAGAGGCCGGGTGAGGTTTCCTGACTGGCTGGAGCTGCTGCTGACTCTCACACGCCTGCAGCACATCTGGTTCATCAGCTAAAATGAAGATGCTTCACTGGAACTAAAAGGGCCCAAACCCTCATGAAAGATGGCATTCCTAAAGATGGTACCGCCCTGGCATCCGCCAAACCCAGATACATCCATCAAAAGTGCCAAAGCAGAGGATGATTCATCACTCCAAAGCTGCTCAGCCAGGAAACCCATTTCATGAAGCTTCACACACACTGTTTGTGTACTGATGTTGCTTCCGGAGGCAGTTAGAACTCAGCAGTGACATGCAACAGATGGTTTTTACATGCTATCCACTTCAGCACTCACTGGTCGCGCTCTCTGAGTTTGAATGGTCTGCGACTTTGTGACTGAGCTGTTGTTGCTTTGAGGTTCCTTTACTTCAAATAACAACACTTAGAGCTGACTGCAGCAGATCCAGCAGAGCAGAAGTGTCGTAAACTGGCTGGAGGCTAAGCTGGTTCTTTATCACAGTACCACCTTAAAGGTTAAGGTCAGCAAAAGTCATTATCTTTTCAGGGACTGGGACATTTCTGGACTGGCTCTAAGGATCCGATTTGTTATGTTTTTTTGTTAGCTTTTTTTATGTCAGGGTTGTTGAAGCTCCAGAATCGTTGCTGGACTCTGAAACTTCCCTTGACTTTCGATGGAGCTGGTAATGACTGATTTTCATTTTTGTATCCTTTAAAGATCTTTACGACTAATACTTAACTAGACATTTTTATCTGTGGATGTTTGATGGCTGTGCACTGGATTTTAAACACCTGTTATGACAGACTGAAACACCTGGACTCAGTGATTATTAGGAGTGTCCACTGACTTTTGGCCTTAAACTGTAGACAGCTCACAAAACAATGTGCACCATGTGGTCTCACATGAACTTAATTGCTGTCTCTCGGGGACCCAACTGGAGCCGTCAGTCATTAGTTCTGCCCGGCTCAGCGCAGCTCTTGTGACCGGTGCGCCACATATCTCCAACAATGCAGTGCTTTCACACTCAGCCCACTCCAAATTGGCCAAAGAAAGCTACACCACAGAACACAGCACAAGACAGACACACACCACCATAAGGCATTTGTGACAACTCACTCTGGAGGAGCAAACAGCTCCTCTCAGTCCTCTGCGGCTGTTTCAGGGAACGCTGTCCCCGGCGGATGGACATTCAAAGATCCGATTCACATCAGGGTGTCACGCTTTAGAACGAGGTTTACTATAAATACTTTCCAGCCTTGAGTTGAGACATAACTTCATGTATCATGAGGTGAAAACTGAATGAATGTGGACATAAAATCTTGTCTCATGAGTCTTGTGGTACACAACAACAACAACGTCTGAATATTTGTTGTTTCGCACTGTACTGCTTCTCACGTCCAATCCCATTCGGAATGTGTACAACATGCAGTCACAGGAGATTAAGTTTCTTTGCACATGAATGTCGCCAAACAATTACTATTTGCAGAGCTGCAGACAATAAGTTGACAGTGGCACAAAGTGTGGCCCAGAATCATCTTCCCTCTGATTAGAAATGCACAAACAGTGGATGCCGTACTGTATACAGCCTCCAGTAGAGACTAAAAACTGCCAGCGCAATCCGCAAATTAAAATGTAAAGCTGGTCTAAGCACCACCTTGATGAAATCCCATATTAAGCCGAGCAGGGAGTCTATGTGCACTGGAGGGAATGAGAGTGAAGCCAAGCCAACAGGGAGTTCTGCCTCCTATCTCGTCCCCCTTCCCTCTTTTTCTCCACTATCATTACCATGTCTGTCACTCCCCACGCAATTTCCTCCCATTTCTCTCCCTCGTCTTCTTTTTCTCCCCCCTTTTTACCGGGCTATCTTTATAACCTCTCCCCGCTTCCCTTCCTTCGTCTCCTGCTCCCCCCATCCCCCCATTTCTTTTTTTCTTTTACCCCCATTTCCCTCCCCCTCCCTCCTTCCCTCAGGTTGTTTCCTCCTCTATCTGTAGGTGCCACATCTGGCAGCTTTCAGACTCCAGACTCGGCCTGCCTGGCTGAGAGAGAGAGAGAGAGAGAGAGAGAGAGAGAGAGAGAGAGAGAGTGAGATAATCGGGCTAATCCCTCCGTCATCCCAGAGGCTATCACGCTACTCTATAACCCCCTAATCCCTCTAATTCCCTCACACTCTGCAGTCATCCTCGCTGTCAGACACATTGGGATCCTTATCGCCAGGCAAGAGCTGCAGGCGGTGTGTGTGTCTGTGTGTGTGTGTGTGCACGTTGGTCTTCGTGTGTGTGTGTGTCTCGGCTGCTTCCTTTTAATCAGTGAGGGATGTCTGTGGCCTTGCAGCCGGACTGACCTGACCCGAGCTTTGAGGAACTTTGGCAAATGGATAAACAAACCATCTCCATGCAAAATGAGGAATACATCCAGAAGATAAACACTCGCCCTCCCTCTTTGCGCTTTTGATGCTTCCAATTAAAGCGCTGTATGACAATGTTATCCCCCCTCCTCCTCCTCCTCCTCCTCCTCCTCCTCCTCCTCTCTTTCTTTCTTTTCTCTCTGAGCGAGGGCGGTTGCAGATGCGAAGGAGTGCAGTAACAAAGAGCTGAATATCTGCGAGCACACCGTGATCAATAAACACATTTTACAAGCTGATTTGCAGAAGATGGAAGGAGGGATTTTGGTGGGGGGGCAGCAACAGCCCTAGTAGCTGGACCTGGGATTGCCAGCAGTTGATCACATCATCACAGATATATTGATCGATGTATCAAAGGCGCAGAGGCAGGAGGGCAGGCAGCACTTTCAGCCGAGCAGCAGAGCCGGGATAACTGGGCTCTTGTTATCTGCTGTAAGGAGGAAGCTGAACAGGCTGGACGACCACGGACGCTCCACTCGTGTTTATCAGCCACGTCACTGCCTCTGCTCTCTGAACTCTGAGAGAAATAGTCCCACAAGGAAGGGCTGCTGGGTGGGCGAGGGGTTAGCAGGTTATATTCTCCTATAGTGAGTGTGAGAGTGTGTGTGTGTGTGTGTGTGTGTGTGTGTGTGTGTGTGTGTGTGTGTGTGTGTGTGTGTGTGTGTTATTGATCGATGCTTCTATTTAACAGCATGTTGTTTATCATGCTGGCTGCTCTACAGACGCCTGCAGATTGTATTATTGGAATTTGGCCATGTGCCTGTGAATATCTGTCTGTCTGTCCATCCGTCCGTTCTCAGGGCTGGCAAAATTTTTTATAATTATATTGTTTTTTTCATATTTGATATCAATGTATCTCACAAAATGGATTACATGTCTGTTGAGCATTTTGTTTAGAGTAATCCTCAGGGGTGGCACTTAATTTGTGATATATTCCATCCTTGTTGGGACACGTTTTGGCAGAATTACTGGAAAAGTTCACCAATAAATGATCTTTACCTACTCACCCTCATGCCGATGGAAAGTCAGGCAAAGTCTCATAGTCCACAAAACTTTTCTGGAGCCTCGCAGTGAAACAAAAGTAGATAGTAGATAGTTTTAAAAAGTGTGAAAAAACTACTGATCTGAGCTCGTCCCCAGAAGCCTCGTGATCCCAGATTGATTTGAAAATACATTATTTAGACCCTTTTTACAACCTAAATCTTTAGTGTAGTTGCTAAGCTAAAAGTGTTAGCATGCAAGCAGGTCTACAGCACATCCAAGGTATATTAACATCTTTTGAAATTTAATTCAGGAGGTCAGGGCTTCCAGAGACTTCCAGATTAGGCCAGATGAGCGATGCTGCTGGACCATAAGCAGCCTCACCTCATGTGAAGCTGTTTCTTCCATTGTGTCAATATGGGGATTCAAGAAGCTAAAGGATGTAGGCTGCTGTGAATAAATCATTCTCATTGTGGATTAGTCAGGCAAATATTTTCTTGATTAATAAATGGATCCTTGCCCATCGATACTGACATGATCAAACTCCCATTTTTCCCTGATTAACCTACAAATATTTTGTATACTATCAAATAAGACAGAAAAAAGTAGCATATCTCGGGAATATGACAATATCAATATCACTTTGACAATGAAATGATTATCAAACAGTAGCCTATTATTTTTCTGGTGACTGACTAACGGATTATTTAACTGTTTCATCTCTGGTCCCCTGCCACACCACCACTGTCTCATTCATCCACAAAGACTATACAAAGACTAAGGTTTGGTGTGCGGTCATAAAAAGGTTTCTTCTTCTGTCTAACTCTTAGTCTTTTCTGAACTTTCACTAGCAGAATAACAGTATATGGTGTGTTCAGCTGACTCATCCAACACTGCTAAGTCCAGTTTGGGGCCTAAAAACCCACATATAATCAAATTATCAACCATTATGTATTGTACTGATAGTATCTGAGCGCATGTTTATGCCCTTTATATCAGCCAGTCCTTCATTCTATTATCCTCTTTATCAATCTACTTATCCATGAATCTTTGTACGTATGTATCCTCCTTTACATGCACCAATTTATTCCTCCTGCACTCTTATGAGAGATGAGAAGATGCACAGCTCACATGTTGTATCTCTTGCCTCTTATATCCTCCTTTTTATTCAGTGTCACCAGAGAAATGTGGCATCTGATGACACTTCCACCCACTCTCTGACGACTCTGTGGGGCTGTGGCAGTGATGTGAGCGCTGGCATTGTGGCTAATGCTAGAGACTGAGCAGGGCTCCTGCAAGAGAGACAGCTCATCAGGCTGGGGAGCCAGCCAAGTGGAGTGTGACAAATCTCCATTTACCATCGGCGCACGGGGGCAAGGGTAAAATTAGAAACTCCGCCGCTTCTAACTCCCCGCTGCTAATTCCATTTCGTGCAAATTAATAAGTGTTTTTGTCCTCCTCCCCTCACTCCACCCCCGCCCGTCGTTCTCTCACTCTCTCACTCCCTCCCTCATCTGTTCTCCTTGACGAATTGCATTATCTCAAGGAAAAAAAGAAGCTCATACACTAGTAATGAGACATTGTTAGGCAAATCCCAAGTCAGTTCCAGCATTGTTTATGGAATAAATGCCTGATTATCAGCTTGAGAAGTGTGTCTGTGTGTATGAGAGGGAAAAAAAGCTGCACTGCTGTTGGCTGCAGGGCAAGACACAACTTGTTTTATGCCGTTGTTGTTCTTTTGTCATCATCATTACCATTTCCTATTTGACAAGAAAACACTTGTGATAATTTGGCAATTCATTACAAGAAATGACCCACTGTGAATTGGAGCAAGGCATGGGATGTGTGTTAATGGTCCTCTGGTGAAGTGTTCTCGTGTGGATAAATAGCTGTATTTTCCTGTGAAATGGATGTTAATTTACATATTTTGTTCTCTGAGAGTACAATTTGTTCTGATGCTGATATGTTCTCAAACATGGCAACCCAAAGATAAGCTGCAAAAGTAAAACCTTCAGTGTCTGTTTCATATTTAGCTGAGAATATACAGTCGCTCCATCCACCATGTTCTGTACAGCTGATGGTCATGTGTGGTACTGCAGGTCAACAATATTCATTTTACAAAATTAGCACTTACATGCTAAACGACGGTAACCGGCTAAAATCCAGCTGCCAGTGACCAGTTTGCTTTTGTTTTCTTGTGTCTCAGGTTTGACGTCCGACTGCACCGGTACTGACTCGGAGGCCAGTGACAATGTTCTGTGGTTACTGTTTGTGATATCTTTTACATCAGTCTCTCCTTCAACCTCACGGCCGAGCAGTGCTTGAATGGAGACAGATGGAAGATAAGTGGCAAATATAAATGTGCCCAATAGGTATCATGTGTCCATCGCAGCTGATCAGAGCTGGAGATATCAGTGGGGGTTTTTTTCGAGTGTGAAAAGAAAAAACAGGAAGCTGAAACCAGGAGGTAAAAATACAAAAGAATTGCATCCTGATGACCTTGTGATTGAGAGGCATTCTATACACATGCAATGTAATCTGTTTGATTCCCGCCACAGATCTGTTGCATGTTGCATCACCTTCTCGCTCCACATGTTTTCCTGTCTGTAGCTCCACTGTCTCTAAAACAGTGACAGCATACAGAGGCAAAATTCAAAAGTAGTACTAATATGTACACACACTAGTCAGCGGGTCATAGAAAAGAAACACCACTGCCACAAATAAGCGTCTTGGGTTCAACTAACCGAGCTAGTTTAACAAGAACACTATAGGAAGGACTCAGATGTAACATTAGTGCAGAATCCTTCATTTCTGGACAGGGCTTTTATCGTGAAACATCGGCAGGATGTCACTTTTTCTCCAGATTCACTCAGCTGAAGTCTTATTTTATGAATTAACATGATGTTAAACTTAAGGGTAAGAGAAGTTAGGTTGAATAGAGTGGTGAAGGGATGATGAGTGATGCATTTATAGGCACAGACCAGAAGTTAGCATCGCCCTGGTTCTCTAGATAAAAAGCCTTTGAGATTTTTGCATTTGATTTTAGATTTTCATGGAAAATAAGCTCATATAAACAGATGACATCATAGTCATGTGACTTAAACGTCACCACCACCGAGCGTCTTACAACACAATTACTGTACAGGTTTTCTATAAACTGATCAATGTAAAGTTGTAAAGTCAGAGTTAGAATAGTTTGTGACGAAAGACAAAAAAACCCTCTGACTTTGAGATGAGGGATCTAAACTACAGCTCTCTATTGTTGTTAGAAATGAAAACACGATGTGTCACAGTTGACATGATGGACTGTAGTGATGATGTCATTGTGTTCCTCACGTGCAACAGCTAGTGGTGAAACTCAATATAACCAGTCCGGTCTCAGGTTTCCTATTAAATCGGTATGAATATGTTGATATTGACCCAAATCTAAGCAAGTGAGACTAATATTTGACCTATAAGTAAATAATAATACAATTAATATGAATGATTTTCAGCCTGTGATTGGTTCAGTTTTTACATGCTAGCTTTCTGATGCTGAATGCTTCCCACAGAAAGAAAAGAGTTCGGGCCATCCAATTAAATCTTCAGGAACAGGTAATGATCAATCATCGCAGCTAAGCACCTACTCATATCGCGGTGGTGCCCAGAGATTTACAACAGTGCTTGAACCCATCTCCCTAATAAGCCAGCGATTAGCAGGCTGCAGCGGAAGGGAAAACATAGCGGATCAATAGAGCACCAGAGAGAATCAATGGGCTGCTCCGTAGAGGGTCTCTATGGCTGCTGCCTCCCATCAGGGCCCTTTATAGCTTTGTTAGTCTACCATTAAATATCATCATAAAACATGCATTTCTGCCCTGTCACAAAGTGATGTGTTAATGTTGGGTTGCTAATGAATTTGAATGCTTCAGCCATGGATGTGGTTCTGTGTCATTACACTGTTCTGTACGTCAATTCAGGAAAAGGTTACATTACTGATGTGATGTAAATCGGCAGGTCTGATTTAATGTTTTTCCACTCGCATGCCACTGGTCTGGATAATAGGATATGTCACGGTGTGTGACAGCAGAAATGTTGAAACAAGCACTTCATTCCTATTTGAGTGTTTCCAGTTTGCTAGTCAAACTATGAAATATGACACAAGGTTTAGTTGTTGCTATCAATATCAATAACTTGCCCACATTTCACAGTTCAGTCGCTCGGCACCGTTTTTGGTGACCTTCTGCTGACTCATTCAGTCATTCCGACAGTTTAAGATGGGTAATGAGTTTTGATTTGAGCAACCACTTCACAACAGCAGGAAGTGAAAAAGACAAGGTACTGTAAACACGACAGGTCACTGCAGCCAGCGATGGTTACAACGGATGAGCAGCAACGTTTCCTGTAAGAGGACGAGCAGGCACTCGAGCATATATCTGATAACAGACACCTCCATGTTGCACTCACAGATGGTACAATATGTCTTTCCATTCAGCTCATACAGAAACCTGTTATTTTGGGGATGTTCCTTTGACACTGCTAGCCACAAACTACTGAAAGTCTTCACACGGTTTGTTTTTTAATAATGTAGATGAGTCACACAGAACCAAACAGACACACATGCTGCTGCAGTTTTCTCCTGTGGGAAGCTAACGGTATTTTATTCGTTTACCTTTGAGTCATTCTGTAAAAAATAAAATTTTACCTGGTAAAGATAATGCAGCATTGCATGAAACATGACCTAGGTTAATGTTAGGTCATATTCACCGATCGCACATCTGTTGTTGGCTGACAAGTGTTACGATCTACACTGATCAGCAGAGGAAGTCAAACCTCACACAGCCCTGACACATTATCACTCACTGAGCTGATGTTAATATTTGCTCTCCCGACGTAAACACCCAACAGCCACCGAGCAACATTATACCCAGACTGGAGTCATAGTTCTGGCACCCTGACAACTTAAAATATATTATCCTCTCTCCTGTTTAGCTCAGCTTTGGTCTCCACCAAGTCCTGAGAAAAAAATCTGAGTTTTTTAAGTGCTAGATATTTGAATTTCTTTCTAGAACAACTGGTCACTAACTTTAACAGCTGTTCCATGTGTTTAAACTGCTCAGACAAACAGTACAGTTCCTGCACATACCATGAAAACATGTTCACCAGGCTAATAACTTGGCAGGCGTGCTAAGTAACTGCTAACTGGTTTGCGGTGTTGCTTGCAATGACAAACATGACAGCAATCTCTATTGTTTCATGCTATGAATCATCACAACCTGCATTTTTAGCCAAACAGAAGAAACAATGCCAACAGTTCCCTTTGAAGATGAGAGAGCTGATGGGAAATGACGGTGGGGAGAGATGACATGCCAGCTGCACCAAACTGGCACCTCTGCACTTCATGGTTGCTGCTTCAGCCTCTTGGCCACCGTGACAGGCGAACATTAATTACATTTAGGTCAGGCTGCAACCAACAATGATCTCCAGCGACAACTGTCCATTGTTCTTATATACACTTTCAAAAACGTCAGATAAGATTGTCGCTTTTTCACTCCGTCCACCACACAGAATTAACTTGTTGTTGAATGTGAACTACAGACTGGCCAATACAACTTTATTGGAATTATTTTACCAAAAATAAAAAATAAAATCGGGCTTCAATTTGAAGTCTGTTGATCTTCACTTCCCTGCTGTAGAGCAGAAACCAGCAGTTTTCTATGTAACCTGGGCTGTGAGACAGGTGTCAGTGGACAGCTGAGCTGATCACCTGACGAGACAGATACCCGTCTGCAGGTGCCTTAATAATTCAGCAGGGGTTCTTTTCGCAATCACAATATCAGTGCTCGCTGAGCCGTTTGTAGACTATCCCTCGGGCCTCAATAGTTATTAAAGACAGAAATTATATATTCATAACACAGGATATTGCTGCTTGTTTATTTATAGCTTGCTTCCATTTTTCAGTGGTATTTTGTCAGCCGACTTCCAAAGCTATCCACCTTGCTTTGCCTCGGGCCATATATACCTCTCCTTCCCCGACTCCCCCCAAAACGGGGGGAGAAAACCACAGGAATGGCTAAATTGAAAGTGCGCTTTTTCCATTATTTTCAGGTTCGACCACAGCCAAGCTATTTCCTTGTTTGCTTGTGCCCAGACTTTGCAATGAGGATGTTTCTTTCTTGCGCTGCCGTACAGACGGCTTGTTTAGTTCAGCTGCTGTCAGGGGACTGCAGAGGATGCTGGAGAGCGTGGGTCCAACATTGCTCGCTGTAGTCGGGGGCTCCCAAGGACAAGATGATATTATCACACTCAGACAGATGTGTGTTTGTGTGAGTGTGTGCAAGCAACAGCAACTTCATGTTTTCTATTATGCCGTTAAAAGGAAAATTCGTAACATATTTCGTATTGTGGCAGCAAAGATTTGACACACAATGAAAAATGAATACAAATAAAGGAAAACAATCTTGTGGTTCTGAAAAAGACGGCAATTCTGGTTTCATTTGGTGATAAAATTAACTTTGCATCGGCGTTTACCCCGCTGCGACATGGGCATCCTGCTGGACACGCAGTCAGTCTATCATCCCAAACTGTTGGTGCCAATGAGCTGTGGTAATAAGCTTTACACAAGCCAACAACCAGAATCCCCAATGAGCCAAAAAGCGACTTTCACACATTTAACTGAGCCCCCCCACATCAGAGATATTCTATCCCCCTTCCCTTTTCCAAAGAGCTGTTGTCACAGCACATTTGCTCCCACTTAGCACTCAACATTCACATCGAGACAGTGAAATCCTTGTTGTTCAGAGTGATTAACAGGAGGAGAAGGGGAAAAAAAAAACATTTCCCAGAAAATGGCTGCCTTCCAGAAGACATTTGTCTTCATTTGTCAAAGGTGAGCCACTCTGTTCTGCTGCGCGGGGTAGTTTGACTGCGAAAGCAGCAAGTTGGCTCGGTATTGACGAGTCAATCAGCAAAGGTCAGCAGGTTTCAGGGAAGCGGGACACCTGAGTGGGACTTAATCTCCTTCGTCCTCTAAGTGAAGGATTTTGGATGAATAAGCAGGTGCTGGAAAGCTATTACCTACCAACCTCCCTGGTTTGTCATCAGCCAAGGGCAGAAGGGCTTGGAGACATGCCAACTGCGTCTACAAACACACACACACACACACACACACACACACACACACACACACACACACACACACACACACACACACACACACACACACATTTGCAGGACAGCCAGAAGTTGGCACCTGCCATTTTGACTCTCTGATAGGCATCTAATGTAACCTCCCTCTGCTCCCTCACCTCCTCTCCTCGTAACACCCTCTCCCCAGAGACAGGAGCAAATCAAAGTAATGGGTGTACAGCTGCAGTCTGTGTCCTCTGCTGGATGGCTGACATAATTGTCTCACCCCCCCCACATGCGCTGCTGTTTAATGGAGACAGTGTGCGCATCTGACATCCACATAAGTGCACCAATTCCCTAAGTGACATGACAGTGTTTACGACTCCACGGGCCTCGAGAGTGTTGAAATTTGTAGTCAATTGAACAGTAGTTTACAGATGATCGCACTGTGTCCAGCAACATGAGAGGTCTGAATTTATGAGGAGAGGCAAAAAGGCTTGAATGTCTCAAAGAGAGGTACAAGAGAACAGCAAGATGTGGACTTTATAAATTGGAGTAATCAATTACAGAGATGTTGAAACATGACGGGCCAAGATTTAACAACATCCACAACGGGGAACATGGAAGAACAGAAGAGAGTGACGTGTGTTTGTTTAAAGCAAAATGTTCCAAGTAAAATGTGATGGCGGGAGGGATCTCATCAAGTGTCTCCAGCACGGCTGCCAGTGGTACAAAGTTAATGAAAACAAGTCTTTGTGACTGACGCTGCTAACTTGAGCTGCTAGACAGATCGGTTCCACACACACACACTTCTCTTGGCCGTCACAGATGTGGAGGTCAGGAGAGCCGGGGTCAGAACCTGGGTCTGCAGGGAGGGCTTGTTTTCCACTTGTCAGTCTTACATTGGTGATGTCAGTTAATTCCCAGCGGATAAAACCGACACTTAACTACCAAAAGTCCCAAGAATAACAATAACAGATCGCACCATGGAAGGGCAAACACCAGGGCGATGAGGCGTTCCATAATCCTGGCAATCAACCTTTAAAAATAGACCTTTTTCTGATCTCGTCTGAGGCCCAGTAACTCCAAATACTCAGATTTCTTGTTGAACTTGACTTCAGAAACCTTCCTTTGGTCGTTATACAAGAGAAAATCACTCTCTTTCCACAGCTCGACTGCAAGCACAGTGTTGCTCTGAGTTTAAATGCTAACAATACATTCTGATATTTATAGTGTTGTCACTGGCAATCATTCTGAGAAGCTAGCAACCAGTTTTTGGTCTTCAGTTTCCATTAGCTGCAACCACTTTTTAATACATTAAAAACTGGCAGCAAACAGAAACATCTTTGCATCCCAAAATAAATATATTTTTAAACATTTTGTTGCACTAGTTTTATTATATTTACAGGTGTGCACCTGGCATCTGTTTTAGGCCAGGCTCACACTACAGGAGTATCGGGCAGATTTGACCACGATTGCAACTCCTGAAAATCAGTGGACGATTCTGGTCTGGGTTCTTGGTCGGACCAGATTATCTGGTAATGTGAGGAGTTTACAGATCCAGTCTAAACCTCCCGCACTGATCCGGGCTGATCAGGGCTGCAGCAATAAATATCAGATGTGTTATATATCTAGAATTCAAAACCTGGACAACCACAATTCTCATCATGTCAGTACTTTCACAACAGCCAGTGAGGCAGATGTCCCGAGATAAACAACCCGAGCCCGTCAGGCTATCGCTAGCTAGGTTTACCACGTTCAAAATCTTAGCTTAGCATGGTAATATGCTAACGTTGACTACTTACCACTAAACACAAAGTTCAGCCGAAGTTGACAGGATGTCATTAGTTTGACACGAGACCTCGAGCCTGATGACAGATGATCACATTTCATCCTCGGGGAGGTGTGGACGGCTCTGCCAGGTTTCAAGGTATTACTTCCAGCAGCTGTGGAGACACTTCATCATGAATGCTAACCTCAACGTCAGTGATTCTCTGGTCACAGACTAGATATCTGTACATTTCAATTCAACCAGTAGCTAAAATATTTCCTACCTAAAAACACACACAACCCTTGCAGAGGCTTCTTAGAACAAGCGCTCATCAGATAACAAAATGAAAATGAAAAATGAATTAGCGGTGTTGCCAAAACGATATCTATAATTAGGACGAGGTGTCAGTGGAGAATGAACCCTGAGCTTGGCTCCTTCTGGCGAACAATTAGGATGGAGGCAGACAAATCACCTTGTCAGAGGTTTGACTGAAGACGGGGCCAAATGCACAGCTGACGGTGTTATGAGTGCGTATAACTGTGCTGACTAAATAGTTTTGTCAAACACTTTTGTTTGTTTTACAGATTTAGCCGTTTAGTATCACTTAGCATGCTCCTCTGGCAGATGTTTGCCATTAGGAGGCAAATTTATGTGGAATTCTGTGTTATGTGAACGTGAGCAGCCGTGAGGCAGGAAACGAGGTCTGGAGCGAGGACGGTAAGAGAGCTGCTCTCTACATGTGATGGTCTTCACACAGGTCTGTGTCCACTGTCTGTCTTTACTTACAGGTGATATGAACTTTGGAAGGACTGTTAATGACTTTGTCTCCTTCTCACAAATAAAGTACTAAAGGCGTATAGCCTGTTCAAAAGCATTCTCTTCATTTAGACTGTAACGGAGAAGTTGTGATGGAGGAATCGATGCTTGTTCATTTTCACGTTCATGTTCATTTTTGTGGAGCTTTTTAGAAACAAACCTTGTTTTTACTTGGAGCCGTTTGTAAAAACCTCTACAGCATTGAACGGATTGTTTGAAGTCTTCACACGCTTGAAGTCTTCCAGCACAGGCGCTTGCACTTATTGTCTGATTAGACCTCATCTCAGGACTGTGTGGTCACGGGCAGATGGTGTTTAAGTGATTCCAACTGATTTGATTGATTAATCCCCTGCAAGATTTGTTGCACTTTACGGGGCAGGACACTTAGCGAGTCACACCAAGGTCGGTCAAATCAATCCATTCCGATGGAATCGTCCCAATCAGCAACTGCAAATGTTCCTTGCAGAGTTCAACCAACAGCAAGACATCCTGGCCGTGCTGAACTGTGATGAGTCTAAAACAGGGGAAGTTAACTTAGCTGAACTCGCTGTGTTACAAATACACACCGACTGTGTGAGAACTTTACTTTCCCCCTTTTCAATAACTTTTAATTGAATGAAATGATCTCAGCATTAAAGGTGACGTAAACAGCAAAGAGAGAGAGAACAGAGAGAAAGTCTAGGAGCTAATTCAAACCCGGCAAGCCCGATCAGTTTGCCCGCTACATCAGTTAGACACTCGTCCTTTGTGAAGTCACTGCATCACCAAGCTTCTTGCCTCTTCTACACATAGGCAAGTACACACCATTTTGTGGTTTCTACTTCACAGACCCTTCACAAGACAAATACTTTGACCAGTCTGAGCAGGAAAAGCATCGGTATAAATGATAACACGACTGTGACCATCGTCACATCGTGGCCAGTTCTTCTGATCCTCGAATGTGGATCATAAAAACAAAGGCAATCAAACAAATTGTTAGTGTTTCACTGCTTCCTGGTTGATGAGAGGGACATCGGTACATCCAGGTAAAACACATATTCGATGACCCTTTTGCTAATGTTAGCATTCAACAACTTTTAGTTTACATTAATGTTAATGTTAATTAACAGTGAAGTTAATGGAGTCCTTAATCAGGTAGCATGAAGTAAAAAGTGAGCTTTAATAACATAAAGCGAATAATCCCAAAACAGGAGCAACAATAGGCAGATGGATAAACAGTTGAAACCAAGAGCAAAAGCAAACAAAGAACAAACCAGAAATAACGCAAGAAAGAGGAAGAAAAAAATGAATAAATTCAGATTCACTACGTCTACACAACAGGCAACATGGAAAATACCACCACAACATTATCTGACGAGCATGTGAACCTGTAACTAGTAGGACATACTGGGTAAAATCAAACAGAGAAAAAAACATGATTGATGTAATTAGCTACAAATGTGCTAGTCTAGGTCTATTAGTACATGGAGTTTGGTGTAAGTGGCAATGATTGAGCTCCAAACCAGGGTGCCCAGTGCTAAACACTGAAAAGTATTGCACTCAGACTGTGATCACAGCAGCAGCGTGGCTACGAATAGTAAAAGAAATGTAACGAAAAAAGTCTCACACCGTCTTTGTGGAGCACAAATACAAACACCGAGCAGCTTCTCTGTTAGCAGGTAAATCCTTTCTTTTTCTTTCTTAAGAACAAATAAACCATGCTGGAGGTTTGTTTGGGAAGTCTCTGGAAAAGGGATTTAGCTGCCTGACT
This sequence comes from Diplodus sargus, assembly GCA_903131615.1. Taxonomy (NCBI): domain Eukaryota; kingdom Metazoa; phylum Chordata; class Actinopteri; order Spariformes; family Sparidae; genus Diplodus; species Diplodus sargus. The sequence continues at coordinate 1,664,804 of CAEMYA010000003.1, read as the reverse complement.
GAGGCCGTCTCTGGCGGTTTTCCTTCCTGCTGTTTACTTGACCTCGTCAAACACTGAAGAAGAATACCAGCGGTGGTTCTCAGGTCTGGATACACATGAGGACCATGAACACTAATCAGTGCACAAGCCCACCTCCTCCGGGGGAAATAAAGTGGCTAATAATAAACATAATGGCCATAACAGTGTAACAAGCTCGAGAGGGTTCCATTTAGTGCCTTTTCCACTTATCGTATATTTACAGAAACATGGGAAGTATAAATTAAAGATAGAAGATCGTTTATAAAAGGTGACAATTCTAATAGGATTAGCTCGACTAAAATAAGAGGCTATTTTAAACTCTCTGTTCACAAGCAGCTGCGCTTGAATCTCCCTGAAAATAAATAGCAGATAAGATCAAACAGGACCAAATATATCATTAGCATATAAGCTATTAATAGTGGTGGACACACACCATCCTGTAATCAGGCGCTGCTTCCTTTGGAGCATCCTTTAAAGAAAAGGATTACAAACTACCTAAATTACATTTAGGTGTGCTCAGTGAAACAGTGGGCGTGCTGCACACATTCTTTAATGGAGAAAGGAGCTCAGATGAATAAGAAGCTGCTTGAATAAATAAATGAATAATGCACAAGTTAAAAAGCACACAGGGACAAATGCAGTATGCGCTCATACAAGCGAGGGAACACGTCTTAAGGTCAGCTCGTGTGACTGTGTGTGCGTGTTTGTATCATACATGCAGCGATTGGTATCAAATGAGGAATTTACATTTCAGATGGGAGAGCACGTCTTCAGTAAACGTGTTGATCCACAAAGCACAATTTCCTCTTTAAGTGTTAGACATGTAAGAAATGTAAACCTCGGAGTAAACTGTAAAAATCTTCAGGCATTCTGCCTAATTGGTCCCTCTACGATATTTCCTTACAGATCCCTTGAAGAGTTGTTGATATTAATATTTTATGAGCGAGATTTTGCAGACTCCGGCCAACTTTTGGAAATAAATGAGCTCAGATGAGGCTCCGCAAGATCCCCTGCCAGCATTCAAAGCTAATGCACTGCAGCATGCATCACTGGTCTGACCTGTATATATTGTGTGTGTGTGTGTGTGTGTGTGTGTGTGTGTGTTTGTGGTGTTTGGACGAGCATCACCTCCGTATGCGTGTGTGTCGACTTCCAAGTAGTCCTTGAATAAACTCACTCAGATGTTCTTTTAACTGCACATTGCACGGAGAGGAAAAGATTTAAACTCCGATAGTTTCAGAAGATCAATGAAAGGCGAGTTCATGCTCCCCTGGTGACAGAAATAGGGGATTAAGATTACGTATGCACAGTCGGTCCTCTCTCGAAACTCCTGCGGTGGAAAAGACCACGCAGCTTCACTGGCTTCAACGGTGGCAACCGCACGGAGACCAGAAACAAGTTTAATCGCTGAAATCATTAAACCTTATAACACATGATGAGAAAGATGGTTTAATCCATTGTCAGAAGTAGGTGTGTAACGGTCCAAAGGCCCAGACGGATATTTCATGATTAACGATCCGATATCATAGATGCAAAGTGAAACATCGGCCCATATCATCGTTAAGATAAACATTCAAACAGCGCTAGCGCCAGGCAGGTGAAGGCAAGCAGCCAAGAAAAAGACAACAAGGATATTTACGGTCCTCTCTGGAATGAATCAGGAGTGTGGAAACATTTTTGGACCTTGGATCAGAGAGTAGTCAGCGTACAAATGGAGCATCTCACTCAGCAGCCCGCTAACTAGTTGTTCTCGCCACGGCAACATCAGCTGTTTCAACAAAGTTAAGCCAGAATAAATAAACCAGGCATGCTGTCTGAATACAGTTGTGCTGTTCTGTCTGAGAAGTCTCATTACTACAGGTTATATCTTGAAGGTAAGAACAATAAACTAAAACGATCAACAGGATGTGAAGTAATAACAGTTTTGATGTTATGTCGAAAACATCTTGTGTGTTGCAGAGATATCCACTGAAGTTAGCATGCTAACCAGTTAGCCTGAAAACCTCCTGATGTAAACATCAAGATTCCATACTGTACACTACATACTCAATATGTGTACTATCGTTCAACATACTTTTTAGTAAATAACAGTAGTATGCACTTTCTCCAACACACTGTTTGGCGTGGAAGTGACGCACTTCCTGAGAGCCTCTTGCCGGATGGATTGGAGAAGTGTAACCGTGGTAACCTGTGCCAACCTCACCTCTACCAGCAATCTGCAAAAATACTCTTTTAATACATCTAATAATAATAATCTAATAATACATGCTTGATAGGCATCCAATTAGAAGCCACACAATAATAAAGTACCACGGTGTCGCTGTCCACCATTGTCTGTTGTGTTGTTGTTGTCATCAGTGCTGCATTGCATTGTTGGAGATTTATGCCGGCGTAGTGTCCAGTGCTTGCATACTGTAATATTTACCAGAAATAATATGCACCTCAAGTACTATTGGGTTAATACTAAGGTTTTGAACATACTGAGAAATCTCACATACTGTTTTAGCATACTCAGTAGTTGTTAGTATGGAATTTCAGACGCAGCCCAAGACTCCCCAAGTATACTAACTAGCTGTGGGGCTAACTGAGCTAACAAGCTAATGGCAGTGGCAGTCAGAACAGAATACAGTTAGCAGCAGTTACCCGGTGATATGCTGCAACAGGTGGCCAATTGTTACATTAATAGCAACTTTAAGCTAGCCACAAGGTTAACTTTTAAAATGGCATAAGGTTAAGCTAATAATGGTACAAAGTTTATGGTTCTGTTGAGTAAAACCATGTTTTAAGTGGATTGGAGTCAATTTAAAGTTAACCTTCCTGCCCTCAACTGGTAACAATCATTCACAGTTGTTTATGCCCTCCTTCTTCTTTAATGGCCGTCAGCAGAACAGAACGAGGTTGGGAGCTTCGTGGTATCATCCTACATCAAAAACAGGCCCCTGAATTAATCGTGTCGTGGGAGGATGGTCAAATATCATGTTGTTGTCCAAAGAATCAATATGATATTGTACCAGCTGACACTGGTGAGCCAGAGGTAGATTTGTTCTGTGTATCTACAAAAGTGTGTTGAAGTGTTGAATTTGTCCAAAGCGAGGATGTAAAATTAAATCCCAGCCAAAACAGATGATTGTCATCACCGAGCCTGAATGTGATAGGAATGATAGACATTATTATTATTATAATACTCCGGCTCTATGGTGATTTAATTTACCTCAATGCAGGCAGCTATTCTCACAGTGTTCACCACTTTACAGTGATCAATAACAGTTTAGATCTTAAGGAGATATTATTATGTTTTCCTGTGCAGACACACAATGAGGGACCCATCATTCCCAGTTTTCAGGTTTCTTTGATCAGAACTCTGTGAGAAACAAAAGGTGAAGGTTTGCCTGTTGGCGCACATCGCTGTCGTCAGACGTGTGGTAACTCAACTTCGGCCACTTCTGGTAACAATAAAGCCATCCAGAGTTACCTCTCAAATTACCAACAGCATGAGGCAATTATCAATTTCCTGACAACCGCAGATCAAACAAATGCGTCATCCAGAGAGGACTTATGACTGGTGATAAAAACATTTTTAAAAAACACTGTCTCAGGTTAGATTACACGCAGTGATTGTTTCATGACAAACTAAGAGGTTTGATTCGACCAAGATAAACAATAAGCGATAAAAAAAACAACCTTAGGAACAACACTGATGTGAAATCCAAACTTAAATCTAGCTCAATGTGACTGTAGTGAGAGCAGAGTGTAGCAGCAATATAAAGAATGGAGTGACGACAAACTCAGAGTTTCACATATGTTTGACAATAAAGGAAATTGATGATTATTACAACTTTCCGTGTGACAACAGTGTAGTTTCCAAAGTAACTGATGAGATCTTGAAACCTTGTAGCTGAAGTGAGAACAGATCGACTTGTTAATTAGGTCAGATGATCACACAGGATGTATCAGGTCAGCGCAGCTTCTAGTTCAGAAGAGAAACAGAAGATACATGACAGAATGACAAACTGTCTGTTGTGAGTGTGCATCAACATCCTGGTTTAACATCAACCTGTAATTCCCTCAGAGATCAGCTGAGCAGCTTATCTATTCAAACAGTATTCAAACAATTATTGGTTTTAGTGCTTTTTGTATCTGAATTCTTATTAGGAAATTATTATTGTTTCGCTGTAAGAGACGCGCAGAGACGTCTGTGCTCCTTTTATGTCCTTGTGTGTTAAACCCTGTCCTGCCTCTATGTAATTGTGTTGTTTTTAATGGACTCATTTCTGCATTGTGCATACAAAAGGTCAACAATAACGTGTGCACTGTTTCTATTTCTAATGCAAAACATGAAAGACTCGGGCGCTGATGCAACATCCTTCCTCTGTGTGTACTCACCACTCTGACTGAACGCCCACAACACTTTCTGACTGGTTCCACATCAAGTAAAAGCCAATGATCACTGAATAATGTGAATCTGCAAAGTAACTAGTATATATAATAACCAAATAAATGCAGAATGTGATGTTCACAATTGCACCTGAAGGTCAAATTTGTAAGGAAGTTGATTTTTGAGTCTCTGACTCAAAAATCTTGACAAATTCTGTTGCTTTGGGACGGCAGCCGACCTGACCGGCTGTACGGGTCCAAAATGTCAGGATATCAGTTATCGTTCTCCTTGATTACTAATAATCTGTATCTACTCATCTCAGTGTTGTTTTGCAGACAGGCATCATTAGCTGCATTATGTGTGCACTCACGTTTGGCTGCTACCTGATCTGCTGGAACATCTGGTTGAACTGTCTCCTTGTTTTTTCAGCCTGTTTCATCAAAGACTGATGTCGCAATGTCACAGTTCTGAGAAATTACCTCGGTGACTACGTTGTTATCGTTTACGCTAAAATGTCATTTGATATGAAGATAACAGAGAATGAATCACGCTCCTGCTGTTACACCTGATATTAAACGTTCATGCAGTCTTCTCACAGCAGGACGGATTTTGTGTTTTCCACAGGAAAAAAAAAGAGATGATTCAAGTAGGTGACATCATGAGGTGACTTTCATAGGTTACAAAGCTCAGAGGTTGCTGGAGAACATGTACTTTTCATTTTCTACACAAGGGGTCAACTCTCCGGTGGGAGGTGCAGGGATTTAAACAACCACGATGACATTTCTACCCCGAGGGCCGGCACCGTCTGAAAAATGCAAACAGTGTACGGACTGCAGCTACATATGGCCGACATTATCTGAGTCAGACTGGAGGTCGTCTGGCTGCTCTGACCGATTCCTGATCGCAGCGGGAGTTTTGTGAGATTTACGCTCCTGAGATCTCTCCAGATCAGATAACCAGCTACATGGAGTCGAATGTTTCCTCACTGCCGCGACGAAAGCTTCTCTGTTTTCATGACCGACTTAACAATGTTGTTACGGCAAACAACAAAAGTAATAATTACAAGTGATCACGGAGGTGAAAGGGGAACAAATGTAGGAGACGGAGGAGAGGAATCTGCATTAGGAATGGAGGAAAGCCAGGAGGGAAAAAATAGCAACTCAGGGGGCAAAGAAAGCATAAACACAGGAAATTATTCATAGACTGAAAGTTATGTTATTCGCAGGCTTGGCTCCAACGCTGAGCGAACACGACTGAACACGCGCGTTCAGCACACACTTGCTTGGCTTTGTGCACCGTGTCTCGGAGACACATCTCTAGAGAGCGGTGCAGTCTTCCACTCTGCTCAATATTGCATGAGCCTCCACTTAAGTTGAACCCTGCCTTTTGTTTTAGTTAAGCAGCAAAATAAATAGAGCATAGCCGCGGCATCATAGGGACAATTAAATAAACAGCAGTGCAGGGTTTTAGGAGACATTGTCGTGCTAATCACTCGCTGCACTGAGAGCAGTGTGCTGTGGTACAATTAAATCACAGCCATTTATTAAACTGTAAACTAAAGCCTGGGAAAAAGAGTCGGGGGGGGGATGGGGATTAGGGAAATATTCCCTCTCTAAATGTGTAACATGGGCACTGAGCATGCATCACTGTAAAATGGAGAGGAGATTGTGTGTGTGCGTGTGTGTGTGTGTGCGTGTGTGTGATAGACACACTTCTTGAGCTCAAGACTTTAAAACAGCACAAGGGATACTTGAAATAATAACTGATGCAAAACAGCAGATTTGAAAAGGGATTTATACGGTTCTGCATCACAACTGGTGAGTCAGCCTTTATTCCATAAACCGAAGCTTATCTGTCTGTTAGGATGGCTTCGATAATACCACACCAAAAAATAGACCGGATCGGAGAGAGGGTGAATCCACACATGTACAGTGCGTGGGTGTGCCGTGTTTCTCTGCAGGCATTCATACACTGACTGCATGCAGCGAACGAGGAGCTAGCATGATAGAATGGGACGCGTCTTATCGTTTGTGATATGATTAAGGCCTGATGGTCTGTTTTGAGCGGAGCTTAATGTTCACAGTGCTTCAAAATTATATTACAGCCTGAGAAAATGGATGAAAGACACCGCCAGCCATTAGCTACCAACCCACTCATCTGGCCACGTACTGTAAAGTGATGGAGGACCAATATGTAAAATGTTGAAAGTGCTTTGAGCTGAACGCTAAAGTCAGCATCATGGATGCAACAATTAAAATCTGGATTCAGCTTCGGGGGCGAAGCGTCATTCAATCTTTTGAAAGCTACTCAGTGACGCATGAAGCATTAAAAGCTGGAAGTCAAGCTTGTAGTGCCTTTATACTGCACAGAATGTAGATTTTGCATATGCAAGAAATTGTATACAACATTAGCAAGACTGCATTACGTCTCTCCAGTCCACGACGCTCGAGTTTGAGATGCAGGTTCCGACGCTATATCAGCACTAACTTCAGAAACCAACTACGTTTTTTTCTAGTAGGGGCAGTTTTAGAAAAATGTGCTTCAAGTCTTCAGCGTTGAGTAGCTCCACAAGTTCTTAGAGGAGTAGTTAGTTAGCCAGCTGGCTAACTGTCTGGTTGGTTGACTCTTGATCTCAGTAACAGAAACCACTACGACCAACACAGTGGACTACTTCGGAAACATGTCTATCTACTTTATCACTTTTATTTGGTTTATTTAGCATGATTAAAGTTAAATGAGGCATTAGGTTATTTTAAAGACAATGTACATAGTGAGAGACAAATTCACAGCTCAACAGAGACGTAGCTGCCAACATCGCTCCGTCCATCTTTGACGTCAATAGTTATTATACCTTATCTTCTTCTTCTTATTCTTCCGCAAAGCTTGTTGTCTGCGTGATTGGCATCACAACGTTGCACGCTAATACTTCCAGCTGCTGACATGAGATTGAGAAAACGTCTGAATAAAAACGTAGAATCTTATCAAGATCTATAATTTCTTCTACCAATCTGCCCAGATATTCATAGATAGGTTTCATCACTGCCTTCCCTCCAGAAGATGTAACTTTTACTGTAGAACAGGGTGGATTTACTTTCATACCTGTGATTATAAAAAATGTGATTATCATCCTCACTACATATTAAGAGTTGAAGCTGAGTTCTTGGAAACAGAAAACAACAGTGTCACTTTCCATGAACACTCCCGGTCCTCAGAGAGCGTCCTCAATTAAAGTGATGTCATGTGTCTGTGGTTTATTACTGCGACAAGTGACAACACTCCACCACAATTAGCCAACCGTTCACTCAGATATATATCGTTTCCATTATTTGATTGTATTTGCTTCAAAGCAGATGCAACAAGTACATAATTATGGCTGTAATTAAGCTGCAAAAAAAAAAAAAAACACAAGCCCTGCCACATGAGCACCTTTGAAACAATGAGTGCTCGATTCATTAGCATCTGCTGTAAGCTTATTAATCATCTAACAGGCAATTAGCAAGCTGTTACCATTGGCGGCTGGTATGTAAATATATTCCTGGGTTAATTTCTTCCTCAGATAATAAAGGAAACATTATGAAAATGAGCTCTGCCACTATGTAAATGATCTATGCTGTTAATTGCTCTGCACTGTTTTTGACTTGGATCAGCAAATGGCAGTGTGATGGGCTGGCACGGAGGTTATATGCCAGGCTGCCGGGGGAATGAAAGTGGTAGGCATCACACCGCAGCCTGCATGACAATTTATGGGGTGTTCAAATGCCGTCCGCCAGCCCTTCTGTCAAATAGATAATAAACCTTGGCGAGCAGAGGTGGGCCCAGAGGGACTGGCCATGTGTGAAAGAG
>CAEMYA010000003.1:1629743-1652916 GCA_903131615.1 Diplodus sargus | reverse complement strand
AAAAAAAAAAAAAAAGCCCAGAAAATGTGATTAACCGTTTCTCACCTGTCTGCGGGATCGGCTCAGTCTGTAACAGCATCTCCGTTTGAAAATCAGTTTTGGAGACACACAAAAAATCACAACAGTTTCAAAAATGTCTTCATATTTAAAAAGACAAAATAGGATGTAGGAGTTCCTTTCAAAACAAAGCTAAAACCTGCATTTATTGATTTTTTTTTTGGCCACTTGGGGGCAGCACAACAAGCTTTAAACACGACGCTGACATATTGTTGCCTCATAAAGTTATTATAGCAAACATGTTCACAAACAGTCTTTTTGCTGCTGATGGACTGGGAGAACCTGGAGCGGCCATGACTGTGTTGGTGTGAGTCTGTCTTCAGTGTCACACAAACAAAGCACTTCCAACAGAGGAGAGAACGACCTAGGAAACACAGTTTATTTAAGGCCATTATGAGTCTTCTACTAGATTACAATTCGGCTGCTAATGAGTCAAATGCATGATTCTCTGTGTATGACGTATTTTAAATCTAATTTCCGTTTTTATTCAGAAAGTCCTTTATATGAATCAGACAGCCTACGATACAAAAACCTTTCAACACCAGTATCTGAGTGACCCTCCTCATTAATATTACAAAAAGAAGCTGCTCATATCTGCTTCCCTTTGACATGTCTGCTGACATACGTAACGTGAGCCTGCTGTACGTAACTATACAGCTCCCTGTCTGCACCACAGTGCATCTTATAATCGAGACATGACTAAAACTGACAATGAACCGCATGGAGATGGATATTTGCTGCTACCGTTTTATTATTATATAACTCCAGCATTTCTTCATCACGATGTACGTCGCGGAAAAGAAAAATATTGCAATGTCACTAATTTTTCTCCCACTATCCTGCAGCTTGACATCTAGCATCAAGTCTAAACATCTGACGAAATGTGAGCACATTTCTTCAGACGTACAGACGAAATGCTTCAGAGGGCTGAAGACAGACTCCATCACGACAGAACCTTCACACCTTTTTCAGCCTCGACCATCAGGCAGCTCCTTCAGAGCACCGCTGACCAAAAGAGAGCCGGGAAAAACTCTGCTGCAGTATCTGTTTTAAACAAGGCCAAACACACTGTCACTGCTGTTTAAGCGCAGCTTTGCACACCTGCTCTTATTCATTTACAGAATGTTTGTATTTCAGTGCAGTTTTATCATGTGTAAGTTTGCTGAATCTTGAGTCCCGCATTTCACCGGTAGAAGCCTCGCACATTCCACATTCCACAGTTTCATTGTGCGTCCCTCGTCCCGGGCTCCCTCAGCCTGGTTTGTGTGTTTCCACTGAAGGCGGATGTCTCTTTGAGCTCCAGCCTTGAGTCCAGCTCACCTCATCAGTATGTATGTGCCCTCTTCATCCCCCCCATAACAACAGAGGCAGCTGGGACAGGATCCCTCAATAAAACAGAGCTGGATGGGGCCTTGTGAAGCCACATTCCCTTCATTCTGGACCTGATATTTGCTGAGCGCAGACAGCGGGCTCTTCAAAGGCAGCCAACATTCCTGCAGGCCTCCACAGATCTGAGACAAGGCTGCCCTCGCTGCACCCACCACACACTCACACACATACAGTATACATCAGGGCAAACACACCTTCAGCCCCTTTCATGTATGTGTGTCTTTGCCTGCTGATACATTAATGACTTAGCATTAACATTTAACAGTGCAGAGGTTGTACAGTATATTGGTGAATCAAATCATTAGCAGCTCTCTCCTGTTTGTCTCCTAACAAACTCTCTCCTGTTACTGGATTAAATCTCAAATGTATCATTCATAAAAGCAACTTTTTTCTTGTCATTCTCTGTAGAATTCAGGCGTTTCTCAGCCCACCTCCGGTGTGTGGCCTTGTCTAAACTGAAGTATCTCCTGATTGAAATGTGCTCGTGTTATAACACATACCTTGACACCGTGAAAACCTTGATCATTTCTTAGATAGGACCATGAACATCTCACGCCGTTGCAACTCTTCGCTTAGAATAACTTCAAACTTTCAGATTATTTCCAAGTTTTGCGTGACAATATTAAAGATAAGTTAGCAACCGTGTGCGTGTCTAAGTGCAACGACTGGGAGAGGAAACAACAGAAACTAGACTAACAGCAAAAATACTTTAAAATGCGCACTAGACATGAATTCCCTCCAGTAGAAAGGCATCTTACAAAGGAATCTGTCAGACAATACGCGTTGTAACTCTCTCTGTTTTGAAGAGAGGATTTCCTTACTGGAGGTGCTAACAGCCCTGCGGCTCCGCAGCTTCACAGTGACTACATTCATCCCTGTTGAGTAAGACAACATTCTTGAATGTCATCTGAGTCATTTTCCACTTTTCATCATCGCATTCACTTCAGTCATCACTGAGTAATTAATATCACCCAGATACTGTAGTTGCACTGTTAAAAGTGACAGATGTACATTCATTTTCAGAGGAAAAAAAAAAGAAGTCTGCGCATAGCCTGAAGGTGCGCGACTCCGTGCCGCTCACTGTAAGCAGATTAGCAGTAGTTCTGCTGGTGCATGGAGACGGCACTAACAGCATATTAGCCCTGTTGCTTTGTTTACCTCAGGGCTCAGCTTTCCTGGAGGCTACTAAATTAGCATTAGCCAGTGCAGCACTACGCAATTAAGCCTAGTCTGCTCCATGTCACAGGCAGATCAACACCATGCAAAGTCATGCTAATTGGCTTAGCACTAAGCCTGTTTGAAGTGTGCTAGGTAGTGGCACTGGCTCATGACTGATACACAAATCTGGCCTCATCAAAGGGATGCCCAGGCAGCCTAACCTTGGCTTTAGCTGTACATCAGTGGCTGATTCATTCAGGAGCAACTCCACAGTTGATGACTGAGGTTTTTCAATGAGGCAGCAGGGTTGTAGCGAAGGTCTGTGGGTTCAAAATCACAGCTGAAGAAATCTGTGAGGAAGGGAGGCGAATGAGAAGCACCGCTCCCTTTAAGTGGAGGTGTGAATCTTCACCGGCCTCATGGTCATTTACAATTCATCTAACATTCTCGATGCATCGCAACGCATGTCAAAGGCCACCTTTAATCAATAAATAGATTACAGTTATAGTGAGAGTAGAAAAATAATACTCCCATTGTATTCAGGAAGTCCTTTCCAGAATCAGACTACAGGAGTCTTCAGTATTAGTAACTGTGTGAACTTCCTCAGTACAATACAAAACCTAAATCCATCTGCCGTGCTTTGCAAGTTTGTTATAATCTCTATAATATATAATATAATATCTCTATAATATTAGCAATTAGTGGAAATATATTAATCAAACAAAAGACAGGGCACTCCTGCTGTGCACACATCTCTCAGAGACGGGCACCAAAGTGACGGCGCCTCCTTCGTTCTTGGTTTATAAGCTCAGCTCCCTGTGTTCTTTGTTGTAGCCGATGTTAGCTCAAGGTGAAAAGGCTCACGTGGTTCGTAATTGTTGTGAGGCAGATTTTACACCCAGCATGTGTATTATCCAGTTTGTGCTTCCCAGGAGAACCAACTAATCTGAAATGTGCCCTGTCGTCTCGGTGGGCTTTCTATACCCATCTGTTGATCGCTGCCTGCCTTAACGCCAGAGAGCTCATCTCAGCTGAACACTACAACTTCACAGCTGAGGCTCAAAATCAACAATCACAATTCGAAGACTATAATTTAAATCTGCAAAACTCCCAATATTGTTCTGTCACTGTATCGCGATTCATCTTAGAATCAATAAAGTGTCAACACCTTTATCTGTATGTGAGACACAAAAGCTTTGATCACTCTGGTGAGTACTGATAGAGAACAGGTATTACTGTTTCCTGAGCAGAAATTAAATGATCTGACAACTGACAACTAAACTGACAACTAATCTGTTATTTTAGTTTATTGGCACACCTTCCAGCAAACTGCAGGACGTAATGCAGCATGAAATAAATGCAATGCACTGTTTGATTTCAGTCAGCTTGTTGGGCATTTCTCGCTTTCCCCCTCCTCATCCTGTCATGATATTTCAAGGAAGACTTTCAAGGACATGAATTTGTATCGGCTTCCATACGAGTGCCTCTCTGCACTCTTCACCTGCCAAATGTGGGGATTACATTCAGCATTTTTCAGGGATGGCAATAAATCAGAATGTATTTGAAAGGGACGATGTGCACAGGTGTGAATATGGAGAGCAGAAACTCCCGCTTGATCTCCTCTTGTCTGCCAGCACGCTGACAGCGCCTCCCTTTCCAGGAACATATTAGCATTCCTGCGGCGCACACCAATCCCAATACTCCATGTTGGGTCAGAGAAATCAAAGCGGCGCACATCTGAGGAATATCGCAGAGGGGACGCATAGATTAGTGCCCACGGGTTGTATCGCTAATTAAAGAATAAGAGGGAAAATGGTGCTTGGCTGCTCTCTAAGGATATGCTGCTGTCAAGTGATTGGCTTCAGGTAATCAATATGCTCACTGGGTGGGAGAGGCGGCGGGATCAGACCCCCACTTAAATTCGCTTCACAGAGAAGGAAATGAATTACTGTGAGTGTTTGATCTGCTTCGCAAAGACCAATCAGATGAGGCGAGGAGATGCCAAACGACAAACAAAGTCGGCAACTAGCTGGTGAACATAGTGCAGCTTTTAGCAGCTTAGGGGACGTTTTCCATTAGCAGCTGGTGGGGACCAAAACAGAGCTAAAAGGAGCATAAACATGGGAAATACATTCATCATGCAGTCAATAATGTTTGCAGTTTGTTCTGCCTCAACCAATAGAGAGGTGAAGTCACGCCCCTTCCAGTGGAGGGAGACAAATCATTTTTTGACCTTGTTTGAATTGTGCCATGAACTACACAAATGATGTCTGTCAATTTAAAAGATCATTTTGCAGGTCAAGAAAGTCTCAGTTTGTCTTGAAGATGTTCAAATATCAGCTAACCCTGTGTAAAACTACTCAGTGAACTACACATCTCGCTCAATATACGTCAGCAACACCAACATGGCCGTCACTTTGAGTATTTAGAAAAGTCCTGTTGAATCACGTTGACAAGACCACACAAGACCAGCTCTACAGTGTTTCAGTCACGGCTTCCTATATCAGTCTAACATTTCATTAGTTTTATGACATGACAACCTTCTGAAGTACAAAATGCTGCTTGTAAATATCTCGCCATTCACTACCGCACGTATTATCTCCCAAATAAGGTCCCATGGTGGTCCAATGGAAAGTCCTTGACTGCTCCTCGGCTGAAAGTCAAGTGAGGCTGAGTGTCTGACTGACGTCTCCAGCAGGCCGTGTAGTTCACCAAAACAAGATAATTACAGTGCTTATGCTCTTCAAAATTAGACACCTCATAACAATTGTTCCATTATTTGACATATTTTCGAAATCTATTCATCAGCCTAAAAATCCGGCCTGCAGACAGTCTAGCAGCTGTGAGATGGACGCGGATCGTTGTGGCAGCCCGAGCTGTGGATGATGTCTGGATTGTTACAGACCACCTACTGCAGCCTTGCATGTAAGAAATGTCTGAATCCTGTCTGCAGGCATAACAAAGCCCTTCAGACACACAAGCCAGCGCCAGGGTAATACGACGGGAGCAGAAAAAGGTCTGCTCACAACCTCTCCCCTCTCCTATTTATTCCACAAACCCCTGCTGTGATCAGTGAATGTGTCCTCAGGGACGCCGGCAACAACAGAGCAGGTAATTCTCCCTCAGCCTCCCCTGAGTCCATCACGTCCACGGTGCAAAACAAGCCCGAGTCCCAACAGAACTGACCCCGATTTAAACCCACCACTTCAACCTCTCCCATTCTCCGAAGAAAGCCACTGTTTATTACCTAACGTGCGCTGACAGTTCTGCATGAAGGAGGAATTACTATGCAAGGGGAGACAGGAGACGAAGGTAAAGGATTAGAGTGTGGGCACAGATCGGAGGCAGCCTTATTTACAACTCACAATGTTTTTCTGTGGAGGAGCCAGCCTTAATTTGCTGCTTAATAACTGACTTCCACCACCATGTTCAAATCCCCCCGAGAGGCTTTTGTGGTTTGTTCGCAAGATGTCTCCGCTGGCTGCATTGCAAATTAGCCTTTCAGAAAGGCACCTCACCTTCCGGCCACAGCTTGCAACTCACAAGGTCTTTTTTTCCCTTCTTCTTCTCCTCACCCGGCGCCTTTCTACTTCTATCTGCTGGTTATAACCTTCAACTAACCTTTAAACCACTGTGAATAATTTAAATCCTATTTTCATATCAATGGAGGAGTCAAGCCAGGCAATTATCTTTTATCTGTGTACTTTGCTGTCGGAGCAAAGCATAATAAAGTCTTCCCAAGAGAGAAAAGAGAAAGAGAGAGGGAGGGAGAGAGGGAGAGAGAAGAGGACGAGGCACAGACAGTGTAGAGAAGCCATAGGCCGCGAGGGCTCGGAGAGAAAGTTGATGAGAAAGACAGCGAGAGAATAACAGAAAGAATCGGAACAGAGTGTGGATGGTTGTGATGCTATCTGGAAGACTCTAATGAAAAGAATGAATAATTCACTAATGAGCAGCAGATCTGTCATGGAAAGAAACACTGCTTACATCTGCGCTGGTTTCCGGGAAGAGGATGTGGCGGGTGCCGCATGTGTGGTTTTGGTGGCTGGTGGAAGACAGTAAAGATAAACATGACAAATTGGCAGTTCAATTAGGACTTTCGGGTCGCTGTTTTCTCGGTGCGTAGCCGATAGCTCCGTTCTGTGACACGCTGCTGTCGAGGCCAAAGCCAGACTGTGTTAAAGCTCATTTGTGTGACAGTGATTTAGAGCCATGTAGAAGATGGGTGCATCCCAGGAAAAGAAAAAAAAAAAAGAAAAGTGGAAAGGGAGCAAGGAAAAAAATGTGAGGAAGAAATTCCCCCTGGTACTCATTAAAATTCAGCAGTACAGCAACACCCCCCACTCCTTCCCCCTCCCTCTCTCGTTCTCTCTTTCCTCCGTCTGTTCCAACAGCCATCGTCTCGCCTTGTTGCCTCCCTGCATGCCTCCCCGGACTGTCCATGATCATCCTGATGAATTCATAAAACTTGCTGCATTCCTGATTGAGATGGAGCAGTGGAGAAAACAAGAGGGATGGAGAGAAGAAAAAGCAATATCCACCAGCAGAGAGGAGGTGAAGAGAAGGGCTGTGGGGTGGGTGAAGAAGTGAATGTGTTCAAGGAGAGATGGGATGCAGAGATAACAAGAGACAGAGGAGAGAGGATGAGGGAAGCAGCTATAGGCTCTGCAATATTAATCTATGGTGCAGAGATAAAAGACAGGTGAGCGCTGCGAGTGAAGGCAGGATTTCCTTTTGTGGAGAGTGAATGCAGGGCACGTTATTGAAAGAGCAGCCATGTTTGAACTAATGCCAAACTTCCCTTGACTTGCATCTGCCTGCTTCCCCGAGATCCTTCAGGAGGAGGCCAGAGGCAGAGCTCATAACCCCCGTGATCAGATCACACGAGGGTCTGCAGCTCCTCACCGAAGCCACATGGCAGAGAAATGCAATACTAAACAGTTTAAAATCATCTGAAGTTAGTCAGTGCATTTACATGCATGCTAACAATTCAATTATAACCAGATTAAGGCAACATTTCCACTACAAAACAACACAACTGAATCTCTAGCAGAGCACCATTAATCAACCTAAATTTCCTTTGGGGAGACAAAGAAACTTAAGCTGCTTTCTGAACTCCTCCGACAGTGGAGTGCTTCCATCCCTCTTTCTCTCTGAGGTCGCACCATCTCGCCTGAGATAAAGGCCATCGCTACAACAGTTTACTGGGACCACGTATACGTTTTGCTGGTCTCAAAACGTTGCACTCAAGTCCTAAATCAAGACTGAGAAAGTCCCAATTTCTAAACATTGTCTTTCAAGGCCTTGAACAAGTCAAAACGCATCTCGGTCTCATATTTATTTTTGACCCACTGGTTTTGCACGCTTTGTCCAATGCATAGTTTTTGTAAATTATCAAAATGATCTTTAGGATGATTTTTTCAGTCTGTTCACACCAACTCGACATTTTTGCAGGTCCCAAGTCTCAAAAGTCCTTAACACGTGAGAGTGTCCTTTTCATCAAACACCACGTCATGTCATCAACAGGGCCTTGATTCACCTTTCTCTGTGCAACTTCAAATCTCAAACATAGGTGTAAGCTGCCATGTTTCCATAAAACCACATGTTTTGCATCCTGACTCACCAGATCTTTGGAATCATCTGTCTCTCTCTCACCAGCTCGCTTAAAATAAAGAGCAACTCCACTAACCAGCAGATGGATCAAGTCAGTGTTTTGCAGATCATAAGTACGTCTCAATTCTTTGCACTCAAGTCCTAAATCAAGATTAACAAGTCCCAATTTTGTTAAAATGTCATTACATTTAGTGAAAAGCACTTTATGACTTGCTGAGGACACAAAACCCAACAGAGCCTCAACCTACAGTTTCGGTCTTTAACTTTAAATGTCAAACGAAGTATAAAGTAATTTTCAGCCCATGTTTTGCTCATTAATTAATGTTTTGTCAACCAGCACTTGTTATTGAGTGCCAGCGAACTTATCTTTGGTGTCATTTTTCCTGGACTGGAGCTCAGTAATGTAGCTTTAACTCCTCATGGTTCTCTCCTGCAACTTGACTGGTTCAGAGTGGATCTGGGGACGAGTGTGGCGACTTGCCTGATGTCGATCGGAGTTAACGCTGGTTGATTTAGGAGATGAATTGGTTTGCGGCAAATAACTTTTAAATATTTCTGTTTTGGGGAAGGTATCAAGTATTTTCTACAGTCCAAGTCGACTTGCAGGCCTAATTTTCTTTGTTTTGTCGAGTGCATTGTCATCAAACTTGAGCCCAAACCTGCTGCGAGTATCCAGATTAATTATAACACTTTCATGAAAATCTCTGAAGAAGTCTGCAGAACTCCACATTTAAAACGAGCGTATGATTCATCAAACCCCCATCTAGTAATGACATTTATAACGAGGCAAGATGCGTCACAAACGGTCTAATTCAGTTCAGGTGACACTGATTTATTGAGCACACGGTACATTTGCACTGCAGGGATTATTGACGGGGCACGTGTGAGGCACAATCTCACTGCTCTGCTTCTGCGTCAATAAATGTGATCAGACGGAGAGTCACTCTAAAGAGGTTTTCTGCCGCCTTCTGTGACGGAAATCCGCAATATTCTAGACGCATAAAAACCTTTTTTCCAGCTGAACTTGGATTGACAGCGTGATGGATCCACCCACAGGCAGTGAAGTGGGTGAGGTGTCAGCGGTTGCTGGCGTCTTTGCCGTGTTCTGCGTGTTAATACTCTCATTTTATGGCACTTAAGATATTTCCTGAAACCACACATACCTCCAGCTATTGTACCACTTTTCACACACACACACATTCTTGTCAGATCTGGTTCTTACAAGCCATGTAAACGCTTTAATCATAATTTAACCGTAGTCTTGTTATTTACGATGACGTACAGTGTTTATTAAACACGCTGGGTGCAGGACGAGCCACATCTGATCCGTCCAGCCCGTTTCCTCTCCGTTACATCAAGCAGCTGCCATGAGACCAGAGCCGTGGCAAGCTCTTCCGCCATCGCATCCATCTGTTTGCATCTTTTCCGTGTGTAGGTGCATGAATAATCAGTTAGCGTGTGGTACATGCTGTGCTGCGTGACATATGTATAATCATATTCATAGCTCTACATGTTCATGAGGAGATGAAGGAAGTGTGGGAAATCATGCAACAAGCGAAGGTCAAGTAAATCCATAAGAGGACTGTTCTCTTTCCCGGTGTATTCCTGTGTGTAGAGATTAGTATCTACAGCTGACGTTAAAGGTTTTACTGCGGGTCTGTGTGTAACCAGAGGGCGTACCTGATTACCATCCGACCCCTGGCATTAAGCAGGTGTGCTGATTTGATAGAAAGACAGACACTGACTAAGGGATAAAAACTACCCGTCTCTGTGATAATCTTTATGGCCCGATGCATTCAGTAACAACTGTTAGAGAATATGTGCGCTTCCAGGTGTCTGTTACAGTATTAAGATGCAATGTGACGTAACACGCTAACTACAAACAATGTTGCGTCTTACCAATATTGCTATATATGTCTTGAAAATGAATGTAGTAAACCTGCAGGCAGTCGTTGCACACAACTTAGGGCAGTAATGCTAAGCTAACTTAGCCTGAATCAATGAGAGTTACACCTGGCTAACATGCTACCAGCTTAGCTTTAGACGAAATGGGCTGACTTGGCTCATATGATCAAAAACTAGCAAGTCAATGAGTTTAACAACACAAGACAACTTCACGAGCCAGCTGATATTACTCACTGGTTCAACA
Source organism: Diplodus sargus (assembly GCA_903131615.1). NCBI lineage: Eukaryota > Metazoa > Chordata > Actinopteri > Spariformes > Sparidae > Diplodus > Diplodus sargus. Next base: position 1,642,550 of record CAEMYA010000003.1, on the reverse strand, counting down.
GCAACAAGTCCTGCTCAGCATCTGTCTGCAGCTTTTTATTCAATGAAACTCTTGCCAGCGACTGAAAGCCAGTCTGAGATCTGCTCTTGTCTCTTGCCTCTCGCCCAGTCACTGTCTTCTTGGCTTCCCCCGTCAGATTCCTCTTCAGTCTCTCCACCGCTGTCATCATTTCAATAGAAGCTGTTGAGCCTTGCTCGTGTGCCCGCTAACCCTGACCCAGTTCTGATGCCATTTTACAGGCTAAGAACCGAAAACCTGTCAACTTGAAGCTGCTGTGATAGCGGCGTGACACTCCACGCAGATTCAAGTAGCAGAAGTACAGGTGGCCTTCAGGAAAATCTGTAAATTCCAGAGAGTTTATATCACAAATATAGCAGTTTGAATAATTCAGGCAAAAACAAGACGTTTAAAAATTTCAAAAATACAAATGTATCAGCTTGTTTCAGTCATGTAACTACTGTTCTACATATACAGGATATTCTCTAACTGATACATAGTTGCTGGTCATCAGGTTATTCAGCTATGTTTAAAGATCCAAAATTGGAGAAAGTGAGATATCGATTTCTCTTTTCATTATAAAGTAGGTCTAAAATACTGTAAAAGCATCAGAACGCTCTATCCACAGAGAAATGATACAGGATGTGTTCAGAAACTGTGCCTTTATACAACCCGTCAGGACTTCTGTAAGTCTGCGATGTCACAACTACACAGCCACGCCCCCAGCCACGCCCCCAGCCACGCCCCCAGCACGGCCGTGGATGCAAAAACAGCAACAGAGCCGAGGTGGTGACACGGTGGGCGGTGCATGCTTCGTCCTGTGAGAGCTGACCAGGCACAGCAGACTGGACTTTTTTCAGGAGAAGGGCCTGAAAGACACAGAGGCTGAATAGAGGTGCTGCAGACAAAAACATTGTGTTTTTTCTAGCTGACAGCAAAAATAACAGCACGACCCTGAAAATGATGATTACATGGGACCGCGACATATTCTGTTCTTGTCTTGTCACACATGTTGAAGGAGCTTCACAAAACTCCTTCTGTCATTTGGAAAACAACACTTTAAAAAGGGGCAGACATGTTACCTCGAGGCCAGGCGTCCCTACCTTTTTAAACCCTACCTTTTTTCTCTGTTTTTAGTTTGCTGCCCCCTCACACAAACATATAAGCCGAGCAGGAAAAACACATAGTTTCCTTTTCCCTCCGGTCGTTTCTCAGCCTTTGAATTACACACACTGACTAATTGACCAACAGCCTGGTGCAGAATCTATCCCCAGAGAGACAGCAGCGAGACGGAGAGAGGAGGCTGGTTAGGCACAATCACAATGGGAGCAGACTTAATGATGTGCTGAACATCAAAAAAATTCCTTAATAAGCTGAGAAATTCTCTCCCTTGCAAACAACTTGTCTTCTAAAACATACTGTATATGTTTCTTTAGAAAAGCACAATTAGACGATTACACTAAAAAGTATAAATATCATTAAGACATATTCAGAGCTAATTAATTTAGAGGCTGTAGCGTTCTCATGTGGGGAGAGAGATGAAAAATACAGGAATAATAGACGCGGCAAATGTTGCATTCCATTTTCTTTTTGTTAATTTGCAGATTTCCCGCTGGGAGAGGTAAAATAACCCCCAGCAAGACTTTTTTCTTTTGCTGTTAATAATAATAGAGTTGCTTTTTCAAGCTACGCAAACACGGAGCCTAATTTGCATAGCTTAGGCGGCGCAGCTCTGCAGAAAAAAGGGCCAAAATGTCCTTAAAAGCTGCAGCAGCCTCGCTGTGTTTTTGTTTTGGTGTTGATCCCCCTGTTTTTTCACTTTAATGTGCTAATAAGTTGTCAGAGGCAGTTCTCTGGATTCTGGCACAGGCACACACAAACACTTTCTCATTATTCCTTTATCAGCACTCTCTTTTCACTTCTCGTCTCTCTCTGTGCCATTCTCACCTGTCTCTCACCCACAGCCACTCTCGTCTCCCCCTCTCGTCTCCCAGGGGGGAAAGATGCCCAGACTTCTCTCATGACAGATCTGTTCCCTGCAGATTTGAGCTGCACACCCTGCCTCTCTTCAAGGTGACAGACTGTTGTATGCCCAATTCGCCCCTATAGCACGCCTCGATGCCTTCCTCACACTCTCTTCAGTACAAAGCACACACGCTCCCCACAGATCAGACGCCATCTTATCCCTATAAACTTTATCAAAGAATAGCTGGGAACAAGTGCGAGAGAACTGGAGCTGCCGCGGGAAACTGTATGAATTATCATGTAGATATGCAGATGCATCTTGGTGCTCTATTTGTATTTGTCAGAGGTGAAAAGATTTTTTGGGAGAGAACTGTGAACTTCTGTTAAATGGAAGGTCATGATGAAGTAACTCTATACTGACTTTGAAATTAATTGTGGCGATGCACTCGAATCTAGAGACCGAATTGACTTATCCAACTCTCTTTACAGCTGTTAGCAGCTGTACTCTTGCTTTCAGCTATCAGCATATTAACAAGCTCAGAATGACGCTGCTAACGTGCTGATCACCATCTGACTTCAGCATGTTGAAATGCTCACAGCTGCTAATGAACAATGAACACCAGGGCAGTTATGGGTTGGTAAGCAATTTAAAAAGGTGATCGATCCCGTGATGTACACAACAAGATAGCACAGCTGATGGATTCATTACTTCATGTTGCTCTTCTTTGGGAGAAGCACTATGATGCAATATGAGTTAGAGTTATCAACATGGTGGATGAAGAGCTTATGCCAAAACTGAACTTTCTTTAATGCAATATTATGTTTAATGATGTAAAAGGAGAAATTCATGCAAGTCTGGCCGTAACAGGGCATTTCAGAATTGATAAAAACAGATTACAGTCTAGATAGTAGAATGTGATTGCAGTCAAAGAGATTGTGATATTATTACAAGTATTACTTAAGTAAAGCTGGGGCTCATGGGAATTGTCACACTGCAGGTTTATTAAGTATTTTATCATAAACCAAATCACACAAATCAAATGTGTGACCTGGTTAGAGCATTAGATGAAAAGGGTTCTGTTTCCCTTCATGGCAATCCATCCAGTAGTTGTTGAGATATTTCAGCTCAGACCAAGTGTACTGACCGACCAACGAACTGAGTGACCCCGACGTCCCGAGGATGGCAGGGCTGTTTGAGAGGTAACAGCTTTTTACATTTTAAACATTTTTGTTTGGGAATTTTTTGGTAGAAGAAATGTCTGATATTAGCAGATGTACACAGAATTTATTTACATAGAATATTTGCATCAATCCTTCAAATGTTGTTATGAAACAGGACTAAGATACAAAAAATATTTTACAGAAAGTTAACAAACTTTAATGCCTAAAATAACATTAAAGCACCAAAACTGTGAGGCTACCAGGAATAACAATATCCATAGCATATTTTACACAATATAATCTCTAAAAATTAATTTTCATATGGCCGCATATCAGACAGCATATCGAAGATAGCCGATATAAAATGATAAAATCACCAAACAACACATTGATCGGGCTCTAACTGATATATTAAGACAAAAAAATGTATTTCTTTTTTGGTCTATTTTGCAAGATGGTGGTAAAGTTTTGTATCTTTAGTATCTTTACTGATTTATAAGTCACCTGCCTGTTAAAATGGTCTGTATGAAAGAAAACATGAACACTTCAGACATGAAGAAAACTGTGAAAGCAGCCAGTACAAGGGGGTTTTTTTTTTAGGTAGGTTTATAATTAATAATGACAAAGCAAAACAATGAGTTTGACGCTAACAGAGAGCAACATAAATAAATCATCTCAGAATGATGATAACAGTGAAAGAGGCCACAGCGGAGAAGTACAAACTTCCAGCTGGATGTCAGAGAGGAAAAACTCCAATTCACCTGCATCAGACACATTGATGCGCTAAATGAGGCGTGCTGACGGAGCACAATCCCCAGGCAGTGCCACAACCCTTCAGGTTGCAGAGGGCTTTAACAAGACGCATGAAAGTATCCAAGACGTCCACCATCGCTCTCATCCATCGCATCCAAGAACAGGTGAAGCAGCAGAAGCTCAGAGTGAGACTCGGTTCCTGCCTTTTTTCTCTCTTTCCATCACAAACTAGTGAGAGAGAGTTAGCGTCGCAGCCCGATGTGTTCATAATTCAAACGGCAACACTATCTGTGGCGGCGACGGGCCATGCATTATTCAGCACGATGCTTTCCTCCTGCAAACAGACAAACAGAGCGCTATCATGGTGGCACTACGGCAAAAAGCACACAATCAAAATGGCAGACATTAATTGCTTAATTAGGAGACAAAACAAATGGGAGTTGACGATGAGGACTTAGTCGAGTCACTTTGGATGCTGTGCATGAAACTGTCCCAGCCTCAACAGGTGCACGTCAGAGTTTACTGCTGTGTTTGTGTGTCTGACACTAACTCTGACTCATGAATTATGTTTGGCTTCAAAACAGAGAGTGCAGAGAATTCATAAGGATCTGACCGAGGGGAAACAGCCTCTGGTTATCATTTCAAACATTTCAAAACAACTAGAAAGAACTAGAAAAGCAGCAAATCTTCATATTTGAGGGAGATGAGTGAGAGAATATCTAAATAAGTAAGCCTTGTTCCTCGTGTGAGTGTTAAATCTTGGATGATGCATTTGTCCACTTGCTGTCACAGGAAGCTGGAGGAACACTTTAGATCAAATATAAAGTGATATATGTGGTAAATGTTTGTTTGTTAACGGTTAAAACGTTTTACTTTGACTTGAAGTAAAACGTAAACACGGTTACATGAGGCCATGAATGACAACAAATAAATCAGTTGCCGTTAATTGATCATTCTAGAGGTCGAGGCAGAGGAAGGTCCTATGCAAGCCTGGCTACTTTAGTTTGAACTCAATCCATTGATTCAATCTGACTTTCTGCTTAGAGGTCCGGCATGGATCAAAGAGTGTAATGGCCCGGGTGTGTGCATGGACCTGCTGTTTGATGATCTGTGTCAATACAGCTGATAGGATCATGGGTAGAGGTATGAGGCGAGGCAGCAGGACGTGGCCTCTGCTCCCGGCTGATTAAAGGCCACATAATCCAGACTCTGAAAGTCTCGGTGGACAAACACGACAGAATCATCGCGACTTTTATCAGGTGCTCAATCAAGTGACGATCAAAGAGAAAACAGAAAGCTCCCGTGTCTTTCGGTGGCAGTGAAATGTGATGTTTACTCTTGATCAGCCGCGAGCTGCTGGAGCCTCCTCCTGCTCACAGCAGACATTGAGACCACGACACGTTTTCTTAAATCTCACACGGCAAAGCGGTTGACTAAGAGCTTCCTGTCTGATAAGCTGGTAGCGTGTCAGCTCATAACCAGCGTTGTGTGTGTGAAAGCCAGTTGGAGGAGGGGGGATGTTGTTCCACCTGACACGTCTCCTCCACCCACCTGACAAAACGCTAATTTGGGGAGTGGTTGTTCCTTTGTGTCTCTGAGGAACAGCCACCAGGTGGCCGCTGAACCTTTCTGCTGATGTCTCATCGCACAAAACAGCATGGACGCATTAGAGCAACACACACACACACACACACACACACACACACACACACACACAGACACACCTACCAATGCACTTAATGCTTCCACCATCACGGATACGTTGCTGTACACACATGCAGGGACAAAAACAAACACATGCGCGCACACAGATGGAGTGAAAAAAGAAAAGAGGAGGAGACACTTGTTCTAAAAAGACACTGATTTATATTCCAAAGTGCTCGTGTCAGATCCCGCCATGTAAAAAGGGCTCTATTACTAATAAATGAACACACAATAAAAAAGAAGAGATTCTCTTCAAATCCGCCTGTGTAACGTGAATCTTTTATGCAAATGGAATTTCAAATGAGGTGGAGCTATCTTCAGAGACCTTGACTGTTTTTCCACAGCCCTCTATTAAAATTTATGCCACCGCTGATTTCTAAATTTTATTAATAGCTCGCTGCTGAGGAAAGGGAAGCAGAAGTGATGAAACAGCTTCACTTCTGTCTTTCTTCTCCGCGGTCCCACTTTCCCATCGCTGGTCCGGCAGGTCCCTTGTCACTCTCTCTCACTCTTTTATGCTCCCTCCCATCTTCAGCTTCCCTCTCTCTCGTACTCCTCTGTGGTGTCTCATAGTGATTTTATAATTGGGCTCTGCTCATTGTTATTCAAAACCCTGTAGAACCAATTAGTTGCAGACCTCCCGACCTTCAGTTGCTATGTAATGGTGGTAACTAAAGACTCTAAGTGAGGCAGCTGAGAGCAAAGGTCTGAATTTTCTTTAGTTCCTGATTAATAATTCTGTCAACCCTATCACATGCAGGCATTAAACAGAATAGCTAGTTTAAGGCGTCCTTCTTTTTTTGTGCTTTCCTTTTTCTTTTCTACTGCCTTTTATTAATCTTTCAAGATGCCCTGGATGCTCCCTCACTGCTCTCTTGTCAGATAAATGTTGAGATAAAAGGATAATGAGACATTGCAGGGAACCTGCTGCAGTCAGAGGAGTCTGGTTTGTGACCTCTGCCAACAAGTGGACCATCACAAACTGAGCTGATTACCATCGAGAAATGATTATTGCTGATACTGTTTAGAATCCTCCACCTTCCATCAGTCTTTTCTCCGATGTTGACTTTTATTTCAACCCAGGGGCGCCGACATAGATATTGGGCCCCATGAAAAGAAATCTAATTAGGCCCTTGTATAGGCCGGCGAAAAAATTTGATGCCGTTTTATATAAAACTATGCATTTTAATGATATTTTTGACTATCATTCCCATATTTGTGAAAAGAACAACTTGACAGTTACTTGGTTGCTGCTCACTGTCTCCCTTGTCGTCCTGCATGCAGGTCTAATTTATCTCCACAGCTGTAGAATCACAGGTGGTCGCTTTGGATTCGGGGCGAAAAAAAATATATATGAGGCTGTATGGTCACTGCGATTTAATCTTCTGATTTCCAGAAAATATAAACATTCCTCTGATTGTACTGAGAGTTGTATTGAGCCACACAGTCTGCATGCAGCAGAAATAATGTTCCTCCTCTGTTCCTCCTGAAGGTGAGAGTCCCAAACTACTGACCAAACATTCTACTTTAGTGATAGCTAGCTGAATTTGAACTATATTATATATACACATACACATGCTTTTTTTATTTCAGAACTGTTTCTTATATATGAAAATCATTCTGAAGTAAATGTAAATTATTTTTGTATTGGATAGATCTATTTTTATTTCATAGGGGGCTGACAGACAACTGCTGCTGATGATGATGATGCACTTGACATAACTGTTCGACCGACATGTTTATTTTGATCATACTCTGCCTCATTGATCATTATGTGAGAAAATCATTTGTGTTTGAATTTCTGTCATTAATGAATATTTCCTTTTCTTTTTTGTAGTGGTAAAAAGAGCAAGAGAGACAGAGAACTCCCCACAGACTCCCTGCAATGATGCTCACCTTCTTCACTAGGACAGTTAGGGGAGACTGGGCTGCTGCTGACTCATCTGTTGTCTGCTAAAAGGGGCAGGGACAATGATTTAGACTTTAGACTTTTTTTTATTTATTTATTCATTTTTAATATTTTTTTATTTTTATTTATCCCACATTGGGGAAATGCACTTGCCACAGTAGCAGGTAGACAGACATACAGACATACAATAAGTACAGGACTTAAAATACAAAAAAAATACTAAAAACATCTGAATAAGAGAGGAAAGATAAAATATAGAAAGGACTATATGTTATGTGCATTATGTACAAGAGGCAAAAATGTGCATTATATACATTCAAATAAAGTGACAGAGTATTGCCTTGTTGAGGTTGGATGCATAATATGAATATTTTGCTAAACGTTCCCCTGCACTGATTAAATGTTGATGAAATGTAGGCTAACACCAGTCTGTCGCTAGCTAGCTTATTTCACTATGGACATTAAGCCAACAGGTTAATACCACTCACAGACTGAAGGCTGCCCACCTTTCTTGGTGAAAAACTGGGTCACAGATTGACACCCTTTCCTTTGTCTTTCCTCTCTTTCTTTCCTCTCTTTCCTTTTTAGAAACCAGATTTTGATTTAGGATTGTGATCACTATAGTTCGGGCGCATCTACTGACTGCAATAGCTGGGTTTCAGTCACATGACCATGATGACGTGGGAAGGCGCCACGATTTCAGATGGAGGGCAGGAAGTAAACAATGGAGAATATGGAGTTTCCTATGGAGGAAACCGTCGCAGAGACTCCGTATTGTACAGATTTAGATCCCATTTCAAGACATAGGTACAAGGAGTTAGTTAACAGATACGTTGGACGTGACCCGTACCTCATGAAGATGAGTGAGTTTTCGGTAGAACTTAAAGATTTGCCGACAGTCGAGGCTGTTGACATTACAAACTAGTCGGCTGCCTGCTCTCAGCGGTCTGTTGGAGATCCAACATAGCCTCTGCACATTCCGACTGTCTTTGTTGGTCTTCCTTGAGCTTCATCCTCTGCTCTCGTTGAAGAGATGCCTCTGATTTGGGCTTAGTTTTTTTTGGTAACCGAGGTTGACCATCGGAGCCCAGTCTACCGACTCAACATCACCCAAAGCGCTAGGACAGCCTAAAAAGTCCCAGTGAAGTCCATATTAGACTACCGGTTACTTAATAACCATTACTAAGTAAATGAGCATTTAACAACAACCTAATGCTGTAAACACTGCCACAAAAAAACAAGTTAGCTAGCAAACATAACTTACCTCCAGCAAAGTGGTCGCTGCAGACACGGGTGTTCAGGCCAGAGGAAAGAATTGGTTTGAGTTGATTCTGTGGCCACTAGGTGGTGCTTATTCTGTTGTGTATTATTGCCCTCATTATTTGCCTTCCTGTCCTGTTAGCGGCCATCTTGTTTTTCCCTGACACCTTGACGGAGAGCACATGGGGGATTCAGGTGGCAGAGGCATCTACATCCATCCTCTGTTGGAATTACTTTAAGAAGCATCGTCTGTTAGTACAGTGTTAATAAGAGGCCTATGTTTGCTTTGACGTTTGTATTTTGTGTAGATGACTCTGTTAGGCCATGTTTTGTTTCATGTGTTTGCATTACCAAGCAAGTGACGTGACATGCTAATGGCTTTCAGCTAGCTAAATTATTAACCATGCTACAGTCAAAATGTATATTAATGAGGCTTATTTTGCTGATCATTGCTTTTATTATTTTTTTCATTTCAGTTTTACTCCATTCTCATGCTGTCAATATAAAGCAGTGGTGCTCAATAAATCCATTGATCATTGACTACAGTGTGTGGAAGGAGTTATCAGTCTGCCTGGTTAAGGAGGGGACTCTTTGACGTGGGCAGAATAACGGGCATTAGCAGACTCTGCTCCTCCAGATCACAGACGTACGTTTAAAAATTCATTTTTTACAGCGCTGCTCTGTGGGCTTTTTACATTTCGATTGGAGCAGCCGTAAACTACACAAAACATAGGCATTTTTTCAGACGGCAGATCCTCAGCTACTTCACTTCCTGCCCACCATCTGAATTTCGCGCTCTCATGAAGCAGCAATGTGACGTCATGTGAAACCAAGCAATTAAACCGTCACTGATAAGTGCGCTAAGGCAGGGCCAAACCATTTCATGCAGATACAGGGGATGGTCCCCTTTTTGGTCAATGGGGATATTTAACTTTTACTGCCAAAAATAAGTAAAAACAAAGAGATCATACACTCAATGATGATGGTTTAATGATTTTATATTAGTTTTTACCTATTTTTTGGGGCCCCTGTCAGTCAAGGGGCCCTTGGAATTGTCCTAGCTTTTCCCCCTATATGGTGCCCCCGTTTCAACCTATAATATCACACAAATATTGGCAGTGATTAATCTCACCTATTTCTGTATACTATCAATTCCATCATGGTTTCAAGATTATATTTATTTATCATGTAACAACACCAGGGTTGAGTCCTTTTCATGAAGTCTCACTCACTGACACAGACTGAGTCTCAAATCAGGCTTATGAATGATTCTGGTTATAGGAACTAGACCAGGTTATTATAGTGGAAATACATAACCGTTTGTCAACATGTTCTTCACCACAACAGCTTCATACGATAATATGCCAGTATCATGTTTACAGCTTTTTCCACTGACCCTGAGTGGTAGAAAAGAATAAGTTAATGCAGGAGTAAATCCATTAAAGTACATGTAAAAACTAAACATGCGATAACTCTGACACTGAAGCATCTCACTAGCGCTGCACTGAGGGTGTATTCTGAGTAAATAAATATTGGTGATGCTATCATTGGCTATTTTTGCGACAGCTCATAAATGGAGCTAATTGTTCAACATCACTGACAGCATTTGCTACATTTGTTGTCCCACAAGATGGACTGGACATGTCCTTGTTTCTTGTGATGGAGTGGACATCCCGACTTAAAATTACCGCTTTTAAACATTGATTAAAGTAATCTGTACCATTCACACTCTCTTGAAGAGGAGAGGGGTCCAACAGAAATGCCCTGATCGGGGTCTGTCATTCCTTAGCATCTCTCTGTTTATGTGTGGCGACACATTGAGCTGTGTTATGTCTGACCCATGATGCAAGCTGTATTACAGCGCCTTTGTATCTTCAGCTTAGCTTAAGACCCCTGAGACTAATAACTTGCTAAATCAGCCAAAAACGTGAACTTTCACAGTTATGAAAGAGATAAGACAGTGTTTCAGAGTCAGGTTGTGGTGACAGATTCTTATCTGTAAGCAACTTCCTCAAGACAAACTCACCGAGCTGGTATTAAATGTTAGTTCCTGTTCCAAAGCAGAAAAAAGAAAGCAGAGGTATGATAGAGGAGGAAATGAGAAAGACAGGAAGGTGGAGCATAAAAATTCTCCTTCACCTGAATATGTCGGAGAAGTTGTCCTTTGACACCACAGGAAAGTGTCTGGATCAGCCCGGCCTGAACAAAGACAAGCTGCCACAGTCGGTCCATGTCTGACTGGACCCTGGTCATGCTCCCAACAAACACAGGATGAACTTTCTCTAACCTTGTCAACACTGAGTCACAGTCGGGTAGACAAGAAGTCTTTGTTCACCTACAACAGTAAATACTGACAAATGTCATCAGACAGTCCACAGTCACAACAGATAAATCAGATATAATATTAGGCTCAGCCAGATGTCACCCAGTAACACTTAGGCAGCACCAGACAGCACTCGACAACACCGTAAAGAAACATCCAACGCGCAGGAAGAAGCCTCAGGAAACCCCTATAAATATATGAGCAGAGAGGCCGACTCACTCACAGATGTAATGTTGACTTATTGATGGACACGCAGACAGACAGAGGCCGGCAGACTGAGGGACAGATAAAGGTGTGCATAGTCCCAGTGTTTCTGCAGGAGTAACGATGTCAGGTGTAGTGCTATCAGAATATAAGGATGCTTGGGATAATACAATTTTCAAATTTCCAGTGAAGTGTCCTGTTGCAGTGTACTGATGCCACTATATACGATAAAGCTTAGTGGTAACTGTAAAATATTGTGACTCCTTTACATTCCTATTGTCGTCACAAGTGTTTACCAAATTTGAGGAATAACTGTAAAAAAGAAATGTGAATCAGAATCAGAATCAGAATACTTTATTAATTCCGGGGAGAAATTGTTTTTGTTTCAACGCTCTGTGCAAAGTAGTAAGATGTACATAGATATATACAGATATATTGGCTGATATCTGTCAGCAGCTGCGTCAAGCGGCAGTGAAGCCAGACAGGCAGAATGGCATCGTGCACCCAGTCAGTTTTCGAAATAAAACCCTGTGCAGCTGGAAAAATTAACAGCAAACACACTAAAAACAGACAACCAATGGAACTATTTAACCACGGCCTACTCACCTGAAACCAAGATAATCTGAGCAAAACAACATCATACAAACTTCTGAGAGACACGTGGTGGGTCGCACACACGTGGTCACAGAGATGTACGGAGGTGCAAGACTTCCTGGTCATCTGTGCTGTGCCAACATGAGATCTTCACACAGTCAGACAAAGTAAAAGTCCTGGTGCCTCCTGGTCAACGTTCTGTTATGAAATCATCTCTCCTTCGGGCTGCTTACAGCACTGTTATGGGTTCTGGACAGCAGTAGATGAGAGTGTACCAGGGTCTGACTCAAACGTAGTTTGGTAGATTGTCAGTCAGCAATTCATTCATTTCAGTACATTTTTCAATTAACTGTTGCAAATGCATGCAAACAAAATTCACAATATGAACAAAATAAAAAAAACTGAAAATGATCAGCACTATTTTTGAGAAACCCCAAATATATTTTTTCCACATTTCCTGAGGTCCCTGGAGTTAATGAGGTGTTACGAGCTCGACATACAAATACACAGAAACAGCTGAGTGTTTCTCTGGGAGAAATGCGTATCATGGTGGAGGCAGATCTGAAAGTAGTAGTCGTGTCAGTCTGAGATACCTGTCAAACTCCCACGACTCTTAATTGACATCTCATATTAAATTCTGATCGACAGCCCAACATGTTGTTGACCAGCCCGGTCAGACAACATGAATTCCAGCGCCGTGTGCACTGTAAAATGCAGGAGTAATTGGACCTGAAGCCAGACGGAAAATAAATGCTTTTATCTCCAATGGCATAATGTGCGATGATTGACATCGAAAAGCAAGGACTGCCATTTCAATAATCTCACTTTAATAAGAATTCATGAGGGCGGTTTGCCTGATTTTCCCCTCTATGGTTGCATGTGTGCGCCTGTGTTTGTGTGTGTGTGTATATGTGTGTGTGTATGTGTGTGTGTGTGT
>CAEMYA010000003.1:1567508-1613057 GCA_903131615.1 Diplodus sargus | reverse complement strand
ACACACACTCACAGTCTACTGTAAATGTGCAGCTCATCAAAGACAAATACCTCTGATCAGGCGAACGGGAGCACTTACACTGGAAACCTCCAATCATTGGAGTTTGCATCAAAGACATGGAGAGGCAGCGAGATGACAGAGGAGAACGCTTTGACCTGATCACTCATCTGAAGACAACGCTCTCCAGTTATGTTTAATTTGAAGGAAAAAAAGTGCAGTTAAATGAGGTTACAGCGCAGCAGGGAGGACATTAAGGTGAGAGCGAGTGATCAGAAGAGGAGCCAGAACATCACAACAGCCAATTAGGAGTTCTGTATTTCTTTATGTGTGTCGTTCTGTCAGGAGGTCACAGAGAAGGAGAACACTCATCATCCTGAATCATATTTGGCCAAGTACATTTTCTTCACTTATCATACATCAACAAAGACAATGATGGCGATGCATGTCTTGAATCTATATCTGACTCCTCATCTGATCAGTTTCAGCCTTTTGAACTGTTTGATTATCGCACCTCTCGGCTGCTGCGATCACAGTTTGAGCTGATGGTAAATGTGTCAGCCTGCACACTCAGTCTTCCTCCTTTTCAAAACCTGCCGCCTACATTACCCACACTGCAACTTCTGAGCGTCTCGTTTTATATAATCAGTATATGGTTTGTATGTACAGCCTCAATCTATACCAACTAACTTCAGCGAGTGTTTCAGTGACAGACCAGTGCCTTAAAGGTGCACTATGTTGTTTTGGAGAAGAAATTCAAAGACAGAATTTCAATATTTACAATATTAATCAGGTAATAATACAAACTCAGAAATACTTAAACATAAACATGCTGCAAATACAGTTTCTATAACTGAGAATATCACATAAAGAACATAAACTTTAGTCGAGAGCGTGAGCAGAGATGCAGAAACACTTACAGCTGAAGGAAGTCAGACGTCTGCGCCGTGCTGACTAATGATTGTAACTGTGGAATAAAATAAAGAATGAATACAGATGTCTCTGTTTTACAGCCTGTTTACATCTGAACTCCTGCTCAAAGACAAGCGTTTCCTTTTATGTGTATAATTCAGTGGTGTGACAACACGCACAGCCTCGTGACTCGCTCAGCTCCGTCCTGTAAAGCTGATCCGAAGTGAGACTGAGTTAATGCCTCCGATCCAACATGACATAACTCAGCAACTGAAACCCCGGAGGAGACAGCGGAGAGACTTTGAGCGTTTGACCCGTTGACCTCCTCGCTACTGAGCTCCAGCTCCGTGGAGGAAATGAACCCCCTGAACCACTTCATCATCATCAGCCCACTACAAAGCTGAACTAAGAGCTAATTCATGGTCAGCGCGAGGAGGCAAACGAAGCAACAAGTCACTCCGAGTTAGTCTCAGTCTGGTCTCAATCAGGGGCCGTTCAAGAACACCGAGCCCTGCACTGTTTGTTCATTCCTCAGACACCAGTCATCGAAGAACCCAGTGATCCATGACTCTGTTTTTATAATATTAATCATTTGAAACTTTGGTAAATAAATAAAAACTCATTTACTTTTATCCCCAAAGTTAGACGAGAGTCTGTCCAGCACATGTAACTCCTGTCTGTGTGTTTATGACAAAACTGGAGGGAGGTGATAAGCTGTATTTAGTTTACAGACTGGAAGCAGAGTCGCACAGCTAGTTGGGTTCAGTTAGCATATCTAAGGCCACAATCACACTGCGACTCGTTGCTTCGGGCACAGCCTTCAAAAATGCCTGGAAAATCTCATCGGGCAGCAGCGAGGTGCACCAGTGGAGCAGGGCAGCTAATTACATCGCTGCAGCAAAGTAGAGCCACTGTCTCATTACTGGACTGTTAACGACGAGCTGAGAGGAGGTCAACACAGACTCCTTACGTTACTTTATGCAGTTTGCAAGGTTAATTAAAAGAAGGTACTATATACCCTCTGCTCCCAGTACGGACACTCACCAGCCAAACTCCATTCACAAAGCAGGTGTTTTATATCAGGGCCTTATTTATTCACAGTAAAATCTGCAGTTACACCATCAATCAGACTTCACTGATTCGCTCCGAACTACTGACACAATCGGCACACGTCACTTACTCTGCACGAGTAAGATGTGATGAATTGATTGGGGCGGCAATAGCTCAGTCCGTTGGGACTTGGGGCTAGGGGACTTGAAGGTCGCCGGTTCAAGTCCCACTTGGACCCAAAAAAAAGTATGATGTGGACTAGTAGCTGGAGAATGCTAGTTCACATCCTGGGCATTGCCGAGGTGCCCTTGAGCAAGGCGCTGACCCATTACACTGCTCGTTGGATGCAGTAGCATGTGTGGCAGCCCCTTCACTCATCTCCTCGACACTGTGGGTGCGTGTGTGTGTAATGTGAGTGGAAAAAAGAATTTCTCCTTGTGGTATTATAAATAGTATGAACGAAAGAATGAAAGAAAGAATGAAGTGTTTGATACAGATTGACATGTATTGACCAGCCAGAAAGTAAAGAAAGTTGTAACCTGTGGGATTTTTCTTTTTTTTTAGGCTCTAGCTTTTTTGATTTTGGCCCCTTTCACAACATTTCCACCCAGAAAGGGGCCTATGGCCGTTCTGGCAACAGGAAAGTGATGCCTGCTCTCATGTATGCCGAACATGTTTTATCTTGTGGGATTTATTCGTACTCAAACAGAAATGTGGTCCTGCTCGAGTGATACATGCTTGAAGTCCACATCACTCAGTCCTATATCTCCATCTTAAACCTGAGTAATATGTAACATTTATCCCATTCACATGCAATAAGTCTGTAGCACTGAGGCACCGTTCGTGTCAGCGGTCTGCTTCGGCTGAACTGGCTCCCAGACCAGCATGCCATCCCGAGATCCCACAATTGAAAATGGAGCGTCTCCCAAACGCCAACATCAAATCCGAGCCAGTCCTCCAGACTCGCAGCTTTTCATCCAGTCCTCATCACTGAATCAAACACAGCCTTTTCCAACCGCACTAACAAGGTCGAGCTAACACCCTCAGGCCTGACCCGACGTCTTTAAGACGACTGGAGCAGCCAGAGGTGGCCTCAGCCGTGTTTCCGAGCACCGAGCAGCCCCCAAAGCCTTATCCTATTAAACCACATACGGCGGCTCATGTGTTGTGCCACGAGCAGACATGCAAAACCGGGGCGATTTTCCGTTTGAGAGCGAGAGATTATTGTGAAAGAAGTGGTGGGAAGGATGACAGTTAGAAGGCAGAGGGAGATGTGGCGGTTTGGGCCCATCTGGTTCTTGCTAAGTCAATGAAGGGAGGAAGAAAAGCTGAGCAGATACACTGAGCATTAGTGGTTAACCAACTACTAATGAGGGAAAAAGAAAAACACTGAACTCAGATGAAACCATTTAGCGTACAGCGGTGTACAATGTCCTTACTGGGTTTCAGGGAAGGATGGCCAACACTCACGTAAGCCTCATGTGTAATAACCAAAGGAATAAAGAGGAGTGGGCCTGCTTCTAATCCGTGGGTGCGTGGGAGTTTTAACCACGGATCTGTTTTAACGCATGTATCCACTGCATGTACACACTACACCTTTGATACAGCGATCGTCCAGAGCACTCGGCTCCGGTGTAGCCTTGGCATGTAAGGCTTGATCCTCCCGCCAGGGCTCGAGGCTTGAGGGTTTTCATTCCTCTGATCGCCTCTCTTCCCTCATATACCCCCGCAACCTTCCCCCCTCAAAGCTCTGGAATAAATCCTGGGAAATGAGAGGGCCTCCTGCCCCCTCGCTGCTACTCATTCCCAGGTGTGCAAATCCCAGGTCAGCCCCGGATCAGACAGTTACACTGCCAAAGTGTTGGATGGAAGAATAATAAATGACGGCAGATGAGGAGCGGAGGGGGGGAGTGAGAAGAGAAAGGTGAGAAGTGGGGGAAAGAAAAAGAAACAAGATGAAATAAAAGAAAGAGATGGGAGAGACGGAGCGGGGGAATGTGAGCCATGCTGAAACCATTCAACTCAAATCAGCACCATGTGTCCTCCAGAGCCTTATTATCCCATAAATGAACTTTATTGAGGCAACAAAGTGCTTTGGAGCTCTGCAAAAACATTAAAGGGGCCTCGCCTGTCTCGGCCCGGAGCCAGGAGTAGTTCGATTCCTCAGGGGACTAATGAAAGAAGAGGGGCCCCCGGCCTCGTGCTCGCTGCCCCCGGTGCAGCCTCACAAGCCGGCCGACCGGCAGTGCCTATTAGAGACCGAGAAATAGTTAGCCATTACACCAGGGAGACAAATGTGGCACAGACCTCTTGACTGAGCTGACCTGTGGAATTAACCAGGAAGGAAGGATGACAGACGAAAGGTAAAACAGCAGGAAGGAAGGAAGGAAGCAGAGGGAACAGGAAGGAAGAGAACATATGATATGATAGGACAGAGACCCCGTGTCCTTCTGGGTAATTTGATCACCTGTAAAGTTAGGGTCACGCGGCCCTGTCTTGTCGAGGAGCTCCAGCTCTGTCTGGTTTGTGCTCACATGATGCATTTTCCTAAACAAAGTTGCGTAAATTACCGCAAACTAACTGACACACAAACCATTTGCCAGGTACCATTAGAATTAGAGTGCTGGTTGGTTTCTGGTCGCAAAAATATCATAGTATCATATTCACTGAAATTAAAGGGGAATTCCACAGATTTGTCTGTTGACATTTATTGGGAAGTTGTACTCATCCATTATCATAATCAGTACAATATGGAAAGAGATCTCCACGTCTGAAAAGTGAAACAAAGTGAACCTGCATTCTTTCTCATAACCAGCAGGGGGCAACTCCACTGGATGCAAGGTTAGTGTGAAAGCAGCTTATTACACCTGATATTGACCATTGTTGTTAGGTGGTGACCTCTTGTGGACGAAATTATTATGGTGGCAAAGGAGGAATTCAGGTGAATTTGTTTATAGAGCGACAAAATCCACACAGGGAGGAGGTCAGGGTGTAAGGATGTGATAAACACCTACAGAACTTCCATCCAGGAGATCGTTGATGTCCCAGGTGGAACCAGGTGGTGAGTTATTTTAACCCAAACCATGTTTTTCTGAATCAAACCAACCTTGACTATACAATAGAGGTCCAGTACACTCGCGTTGGACCTATTCAGCTGTTTTGGTGCGAGGTTATGTTGCTCAGAACCAATCAGGAAAATCCTCCCCAGCTCCATCCTGTCCTCAAAAATAATGTCACACAAAGAACCAGGATGGTGACTACAGCCAAACTCAAGGCTTCAAAATGGTCGTCCACAATGTAGCACACGTAACGTCGCAGCCATATGAAATTGCCGCTCCAGAGAAAGCAACATGAAGTCTGGTTCATTGTTTCAAGTGATGTCACGTGCGTCTGTGTCAGCTGGGCCGAAGTCTCCAAGTCTGAAAATGAAATAAATCTGTCTGCCTACCAGACCTCTGCAGCTTGGTCCTTATCTCGTCTCTGCTTCAGGCTTCAGGTTTCGAGGTTACATTAGCCGCTACTAGCATAATGAATCAGAAACTCTGACAGAACTGTAAGTGGTTGAGTTGCATTGTGGGTAATGAAGGCTCCAGATTTTGCAGCGAAAGGAGAAAGTGCGGCATAAAAATGACTCTTGTTCCGCTGCATCGATTACGTTATAGGAGTGAACAGGTTGAGTACAAGAGATCTGTGGCTGCAGCTGATTGATTCATTAACTAATTATTTAATAAGATCCCAAAATTAATCTTCAAATGTCCTGTTTTCCCAACAGAAACCAGAAAATAATCACATCTAAGAAGCAGAAATTAGAATTTGGACATTTGTTGAAGGAGAAATCACTCAAACAGATTCGTTGATTACCACAAACGTTGACTTCTAACCACACAGGTCACAGAGGAGGGAGAGGGCAGAGGAGAGGAAGAGGCTGAGAAAGTCATCTCAGGTGTCAGGTAGTCATAACAGTGTGCTGTCACAAACATCCTCCAGGCTGAGGCGGCTCAAAGGTGGCGCTCTGCTGTGTGAGATGACAAACGTTCGTGACAGCTCAGAGCAGTGGAAGCAAAGATGTGGGCGTGTATCTGATGTGTATAAAACCACCCGCCTGCTTCCTCAGCCAGTTTACCACTCATGAGGCATGTGGTGGACGGCCGGGGCTCACTCCAACATAAATATAGTCTCTGATCCTTCTCGGGATGACGAATTTTATAAAGATGGGATTCCTTTGCGGCCGGGAACGGGGTCACCATGGTAAACCAAATGACCGCAAGTAGATGTATGGGACTGATTAGGAGCCTGGAAATGAGATTAAAGAGAGATCTACCAACAGATTGAATTGTATTTGCCATAATTGCTGAGAACAGCTTATTCAGGGCAGACCGCAAAAAAGAGAATCATAAAACCGAGGAAGGAGGAGGAGGAGGAGGAGGAGAGAGGGACAGCTGCCACTTGAAACCAACAAGCTTTTCTCAGAGGAATCAAACCCAGGACAAGTCTTGTATCAATTAGAGGGTGTGTGTGTGTGTGTGTGTGTGTGTGTGTGTGTGTGTGTGTGTGTGTGTGTGTGTGTGTGTGTGTGTGTGTGTGTGTGTGTGTGTGTGGACAGAGGATGGGATACGGAATGAATTAGCTCTAGCTCATAAACTTCTCGAAGCTTGTATTAACGATTTTTTTTTCTGTATTATAAGTAATCTTGATGACTTCAAGAGCAGAAGGCCTATTTAAGCACACTGTGCTCTTTAAATGGAAAATTCTGCGGCACTCGTCGGCTGCGTGCCATGAATTTATCTGAAATGAGATAAGTGAAACAGCCGCGACCTCTGTTCTCAGCATCCCACTGAAAAGGGCTTTAATGAAAAATAAATCTTGTGAAGAGAGAAAATACCAACAGACAAATCAATAGAGGCACGGGCTCAGAGATAAAAGTGAGCGCTGTGTGCCAAAGAGCTACTCGCTCTCATTCCTGGGTTGATTGTACTTAAAGTGAAACCACATGAACTGAGCTGTTCCCACAAGGGAAGTGCGAGTGTGTGGAGCTGGAAGCACACCGACAGTAAACCGCTCTGCTCGAAGCCTCTGAATACTCTGGTATTTCTCTGCATAATTAAATATTCATGAGTTAATGAGAACAAAACAAAATGAGCTGAGCTGCTTCATCAGATCATCTGGAATCAAAAGAAGAAACCAAACGATTAAATTATAGTTACAGTCAGTAAAGGAACGCAACTACATTTACTCAAGAGAGGCACTTAAAGTTCAAGTACCTCAAAGTTGGTTTTAAGTATTTCCATTTTCTGCTACCAAAGACTTCCACTACATTACTGCAGCAAATATTTTAATTTTCACACCACTATATTTATTTGATAACTTTAGCTACTCATTACTTTGCAGATCGCACGTGGCATCAGAGCCAAAGGAGAATTTATTTTATTGGCAAATCAGATAAAAAAAAACACAAAATCAGATTCTGGTGATTGGAAAATGCTCAATATCTCTTCCAATAATCACCAGACAACTTTAATGTGTATACATGTAAACATACGTGCAGTTTACTTTTACTTGTCGATACATAAGTTAATTTGATATCAGATTCTGTGACTTAGTAATGTTCTAACATGACATCTGACATCTTAAGAGTTTGAATCCTGAACGGTTCACAGAAGTTTGTATTGATAAACGGTTCTGATGAGTTTCCATCTGGAACAAACTGCACAGAATTCCTCCCTGCAGTAAAAACAAAACACACTGGACACAGATGTAGTTTTCTATGTTAGGCACTTTTATTGATTTCGTATTACTGATCCACAAACACAAATATTATTGCCAAAAGAAAACCACCGATTCAAACAGATTGGTAAACAGTATTACATATTGAACTGGATTTTATTTATAGCTTGTGTTAACGGTCGAGGGAAGACAGAAAGAAATATTCAAAACAATTAGTGTTAATCCCAAACATCTGCATCTTGTTTTTTTAAACCATGGAAAAGAGTTTTTGGCCAGAATATAAAAACAGAGAGGTGTGCCAGCTGACAGGGAGCGACTCATCGTCAGGCGGTTCTTCTATCCACATTGATGAAGGAATCTGTTCCTCCCTACGTTAAAATGTTACCCGGGACGAGTTTTGTGCCGTTCTACTTCCAGACCTGCTGAATATCAGAATTGTCACACTGTAGTACAGTAATTAAAGTCGTACAAAGCTATGAAAAATATATCAGTGTAAAGGCATGAGAGACTCGCTCAACAATCACAACACCACTACACTACACCATCAAGAGTCACCAGGAGCTGGCTCAGGGCGCGCAGAGGCTGTGCTCAGAGGCTGCACCCGTCACAGCTGCATGCATCAGGTTTTATATGAAGTCAGGCTTCATTTGCCGTCATTGAGCTCATTTATTGAGTTTGACATTTCATATTCTCTCATTTGTCTGTGAGATTGATAATAAATGTCACTGGTGCAGGTCCACAGCCTCCAGAAACAACTGCTGCGCACCCCTGGGCCACACTGATTATTACAATTTCTATCAACTTGGCCTGCCAAGTCTCACCACTAGAGGACACTCTGGTTTCAACAAAAAGGTAGACGTGCCACTGCAAACTGTAGGACACGGCAAGAGATCTCCGCTCCACCTCCACCACGACTCAAATCCAGCACAGACGAGCCTGCGTGCGACACGACTGTCAAATCTGTCACATAACCGTCGAACCGCGTGACAACAGGGCGAGCAGTTCTAGATCCTGATGATTTCACCATCTTCAGGTCTTCGGACTGTTCTGAAAACACACGTGCTAGTTTGGACCTCCAGAAGGTGAAAACTGTGCCACAAAATGAGTCTGGAGGAAGACGCTGAAGTGTTACAACCGACATGAACAAGGTTAAAAGAGAGATTCAAGTCTGTGTTCGAACAATACGCATATACCCACACATGCACTGACAGTGTTACTGGAAACTGTGATCCTTCACTTCTCTTCATCATGGACGTGAACGGATCCTCTTATTGTGCTTTTAAAAAATGTAAGAGATCGAGTCGAGTCACTCAACAGAGCAACTCCCCTTTCAAATCATGTCAGGAAAGGATCTCTTCACTGCCAGCTTCAGACTGGAGATCAGTAACTCCTTCAGTGCACAGGTGATATCTGAGTATTGTATTAAAGGATGGGTTTACAATTTTTAAAAGTCTGTTAAAATAGGTTTTGTTTGCTGTAATCATCAATGAACATTCTCATTGTGTGAAATAAATGGATTCCAAAGTCCAAAATTCACTCTGTTAATAAACTTCCACTGCAACAGGAAGGAACTGTCCGAGAAAATGTAAAATGTAAATGTTTTACTGAAGTTACTCCAACTTTATAAGATATCCACTCGCGTGATCTCAGTGTCTTGTTGTGATTAAAAGCGGCCTAGTTGCTACAGTAGATAAATCTCTCTCCACAGCTCTCTGTCAGCGCTACAGAAACATCCGGCTGCACCAATTATCATTACGGTGTGGAGCTAGAAACACTCTGGATCGTTTGTATTTCTTTAAACCAATCACAATCATCTTAGTTGAGGTTTAACTGGCTGCAACAGGTGACATTAAAATAGTCAAGTCCCCGCAAAAAAAAGGTAAAAGCTGCTAGCTACACTATGTTCATAACATTAGTGGCTACTGTATGTTAGTGTTAGAGTAACTTTGCTTTTTCAACATGTAAGTTTCAAGCTCAGAGGTTGTTGTGGTTTTCTCTTTTGGTGTCCCAGTGGAAGGTTTATACCAGCAGTCCTACAACCGCTGACTCACACTAATATCAATCCTGTGAAAGCATCAAAATGCTCCATCTACAGGCTAATCCTCAAAGCAAGCATTCAGAAACTGTGCCTTCAAACGAGCCGCCAGGACCTCTGTAAGGCTGTGATGTCACAACTTAACAGTCACCACCAGGCGGGGCTTTTCAGGAGGGGGGTCTTAAAGGGACAGGCACTAAAATTTAGTGTCCAGACAAAGGGTGAATAGAGGGACTGCAGCACTGGATAGGATGTGAAAAGTCACCTTTTTTAAACATTTTCTCGTTGACACCTGAAAATAAAAGTATGAACCTAGAAATGAGAATAATACGGGACCTTTAACTACATTTTCAGGAAATGAGATTTGCAATTTTTAAGTACTATCACTTACATTAGAAGTGCAAAGAATTATTGCAGGAAACAAAACCTCTACAGGAGCCTGACTAACATTTAAATACAGACTTGAAAAAATTGTGAACCCGTCCTCTAAATTCTGGAAAACATTGCTGTTAAAAACCAGAGCTGACTGTCAGGTGGGAATGTGAAAAGTGGTCTTTGTGTTCATGTCTGTTTTACATTTCAGCTGAGCATTTCAAGAGTGAGTCATCTACAGAAGAGATCTACATGTCACACAACTCCCATTACACTAAATATAATCGATAAAGCTGCGTGAAAATACAGAGACTTGCATTCATCAGAGATTCAACAGAAGTGTATGGAATCGCCTTTTTTTCCACATACTGAACAAGTGAACAATGTTCCTGCATATATGAAGATCATTATATCAAAATCAGTCCACAGGTCAGTTTGATACAATATCATTTTTTAAATAAATTCAGTTTTCATTGGCTGCGTTTCTATTGAGGGTGAAACACCACGAGTGTATTCTAAAATGTACAGTTATTCACTTTGACTCACAACACATGGACTGCGATATTTGGGAACCAAAGTGCAGCCGTACGACAAAAACATGGATTTCAGCACAGCCACACACACACACACACACACACACACACACACATACACACACACACACTAACACACACACACTAACACACACACTGGGCACCCACAGGGGCCACAGCGAGGGACTCTGCAGTGGGAGATGTGAGAATTTGAATCAGCAGACAGCATTTTGTTTTGGAGGAACCTTTAACACACGAACTCTTGTCTCATGCGGATGATCTGAAGCAGAGCGGCCTGGACGTCTTCGTCCATGTGCCCCTAGAAAACAAAACACATGATGGGCTCCAGTCAATCCATCTGTACCACATCCATCTCAGCCCAGATTATTTACAGTGTAATGATTTCCAACCATTACACTTCTCCTCGAACACTCGCCAGGCTTTCAGACACTATTAACGACACATTTCCCTGAAGTGTAAACGTATGAATTCCTTTTTGCTTTTGGATGGGGACAAAGTGCCGAAAATTGGTTTTAAAATGTGGCTTAACTTGCATTTTGTCAAAAGCACGGCCACCATTCGATATAAAAAGCGTGATTTCATGAAAATCTTTTCCTCTTTTCTACATATTCTTTACTGCTTACAATAGTGTGATCATTTTTTGTTTAATTTGCAGCACCAGTGTGTCAATCAACCATTCAGAGATCTATTTCACCTCTCAGCAACAGTGAAACCTTGCTGCAGCTGTTGTGACAGAGCCACCGTTTGTTGGAGCAGTTCTGGTTCCGTTTGCATTTTTCTCTGCTGAGAATTACTTTCTGTTGTCATAATCACTGTACAACTTTAAGACCATCAGTTAAGTTTTAAAGAAGCTCTGAAAGGATTTGACACGGTGCATGTTAAGAGCTAAATGCTGAATGATAAAAATATATGGATTTCTGACTCAAGACAGATTTTATCAAAAAGTTTTTCACGAACTCTAAAATCCAATCACTGAATCTCTTTGAGGTCGGCCTTCGTATTGTTTTAGTTCTTAAAATACTCGTCAAAAAGACTTTCTGAACAACAGAACCTAATTATCTTTGTTGATAAAGAATGTTTGCTTGGTTCCCTTTATCGGTTTTAACAATGTAAGTTCAACAATGAAAATAAACAGAGATAAACTCACCTGTGCTGCACTGAGTAGATGAGTTCTATAAATTGAAACCACCTCTCTGTGTTGCCTCTCAGCATCCTTATCGAGCAGAAGAGAGAGA
Source organism: Diplodus sargus (assembly GCA_903131615.1). Lineage (NCBI taxonomy): Eukaryota > Metazoa > Chordata > Actinopteri > Spariformes > Sparidae > Diplodus > Diplodus sargus. Next base: position 1,601,178 of record CAEMYA010000003.1, on the reverse strand, counting down.
AAAAGACACAAAGACGAAACAGTGGTTAACTTTTATGTTTCAGCTACTGACTCTAGTTCCATGGCATTATAAATCTTCTAGCTATACCTAAATATCAGGATGAGACTAGCACCCAGTTGTTCTTCTAAAGCTGGATTTGGAGAATTCAAAGTTATAACGATTGCTGGCAAGAGCCGACTAAAGCACTGAATTCTTACTTTCACCTCATTCACCAAGTAAAAGAGCCGTACACGACGTGAAGAATACAATAATATCATTCCCCCCAAATAAGACTTCATAAATATGGGCTATTCTTGTGTGACAGACAAAAATCTATTAAGCGTCAAAAGAGCTTCTCATATTAACTTCTAATTCAGAATGTGCTCCCCATTGCAAAGTAAGGCTTAACTAATAACTGAGGAGGGAGAACTCTTCGTTGAGGTGGAATATGGCATTAATAAGCACTTTATAATGACTAATAAGAGCTAATATGCTACTAAAGATATAAAGAAAATGTTTAATATGTGTTTTTGGTATAAAACTGTAAATATACGTGTGTAAAATGTATAATGTATAAAAATAAAGAAATTAGGCTCTTTTTCCGAAAGACTTAATAAATGTGTGCTTTAATGTGCAGTAAATCGTATTAAATATGAAGCAGTGCATGCATACATTAACTTAATCTTCCCTAACACATGTTTCAGTATGTGACGCGTGTCCACTCACAGCCAGCTGCTGCTGTAGGCTCTTGATCTGGGCTTGGAGTGTGTCGATGTGCTGCGTCTGTCTCTTATTGGGCGCGTTGCTCGTGTACGCCAGCTGGGACAGACCGTTCAGTGCCTGCTTCAATCGCTCAACGTCCGTCAACAACTCTGTGATCTGACACACAAACACAAATATTAATGTGACTGTTCGTACATTTTTTAAATCATTTTTCCAATCACACTGCAAAACTGAAAGAAGATCCCCAGAAAGAGAAACAAACCTGATTTTCTTGGTGGATCATTTAATTTTCACAAGATCGGAGTATCATTTAGCTATAGTTAAACGAATCATAACTGTCATTTTAACTGGCAAAACTGTCAAAACCATGATGATGTGACATTTGTTGGGGTCTGGACCAAAACAAACAAACAAAGATCTGTAGGCGGGACATCTCTGCAGCGCTGCAGCACGTCATTGTCACTTGAAGTGGTGTAGTAGCTAGTTAAGTAGTTGCAAACATGCAGTTTGTGTATTTGGATAAAGTGACGTGTTTGACCGTGAACCATAACAAAGCACCACTGAATATGTTTTTACTACCTTCTTGTCTTTGGTTTCAGTCTGCTGAGCTGATGTCTGAATCCTCCTCTGCAGGTCACCGATGGTGCTGAGTGACTCGTCATATCGCTCCTTCAGCTCCCTGATCTCTCTCTCGATGGCTCGTCCCTTCTCCTGGACGGCCTCCATCTCCGTCCTCGCTCTGCTCTCACCGTCCTTGGCCTGCGTCGTCTCCTCATGGGCCTTCTCACATTCCTCTGCTAAGCTCAACAGCTTGTTGCTCAGGTTGGCAGCCTCCTCCTCCAGCTGCTGCTTCTCTTTGTTCAGCTGGTTCATTTGGTCTTCCCTGGAGCGATTTTCCTCGAGGGCCTGCGTAGCCTGAAGGAGCTCAGACTGCAGCGTGGACACGTCTTCAGCCCTCTGGGCGTTGTTCTCCTTCTCTTCACGGAGAGCCAGCTGAAGTTTGGCGACTTCAGCCTCCAGGGCCTCCTGAGACTTGGCCTGTTGTTGCAGCTGAGAATCCTGATCCTCGTGGTATTCCTGCAGTTCTTTCTGTAAGGCACAAACTCTCTGGACCTCCTCCTGTTGAGCCTCTTTTGCTTTCTTGCAGTCCGTCTGAGATTGCTGCATGGCATCGTGGAGGGCTTTGAGCTCCGTGTCGTACGTTGAAATCCGAGTCAGCTCTGATTTCAGACGCTCCTGGAGGTTCTGGATCTGAGTGTTGCAGAGGGCGTTCTGCTCTTGAAGATCAGCGTTCTGAGACATCACCTCCTTGTGCTGCTGCTCTAAGTCGGCAAACTTCTGAGTCAATTCCACAAATTTGCCATTGAACTCTTCTTCCACATCCTTGTGCTTTTCACTGCTAACTAGAGCAGAGTTTAGTCTCTGCTGAACAGAGTCCATCTCAACTTTAAGCTTCTCTTTCTCCTGTTTGTCGCTCTGTCCGGCAGACCTTTCTTTGTTATACTTCTCTTCCATTTCCACCAGTTTGGCCGTCAGCTCCTTCACCTGGGAACTGTATGCGTGCTCTTTCTCCTCAGCCGTGGTCACTGGGATAAACTTGGACTGAATGGCCTCCTGAATGGTATCAAGTTCTTTCTTCTGAGCCTCCAGTTCTTGGGTGAGCTTCACGCTTTCCTCCCGAGCCGACACATACATCGCTGACACTTCGTTTGCTCTCTTCTCTGCCTCGACCACAGTAGCACTTAACTTGTCCGTGGCAGCTTTGTGATCTTTCACGTGTATAAAGTCTTTTTTCATCTCCAACAGGACTTTTTCCAGCTCTTCTTTCAACTTTTCATTTCCTTCTTTCACCTTCTTCATCTCTTCCCCACTTTCTTTTCCCTTGGTCTCCAAATTCAACATCTCAGCTTTAACACTCTCTAGGGTGGAACTTAGCTCCATCTTCACTTGCTCATGCTTCTGTCTGGGAACATACTCTCCATCCACGCTCTGTGTCAGAGTCTGGATGTGTGCGTTCAGCTGCACACACTCTTTATCTTTGTCTTCACATCTAGTCTGCAAAAGTTCAAGTTTCTTCATTAGCTCAGTGTTCTGAGACCTCAGACTGTCCCTTTCACTCTGTTTGGAACTCTGAATGTTGCTGATGTTCTCCTGCAGCGTGGCTCGCTCACTTTGAAGCTGATGAACTTGTGCTTCTGCTTTTCCGTAACGCTCACTGGCTTCCACCAGTTTGTCCTCCAGCTCCTCTAGAGCTGTCACCATGTTTCTCCGAGCCTCCTCGTGGTCCTTCATGGGTACAAAGTCCATTTCAATCCTGCTGTTGAACTCATCCAGCTGCTCCCGTAGAATATCTCTCTCCTCCTCGCTCTCCTCCACCTCACGGATTAGCGCCTGGCTTTTGGCAGTCAAATCCACCAGTTTTCTTTTCAGTGAAGCGTTCTGCTCCTCTAAAGCAGCTTGTATCTTCTGTTGCTCCTGAGAAGCTCCTGATCCTCCGTGGGACGACGGACTGTCCAGCCTTCGGTGGAGCTCGGCCACCTCCTCCAGCACACGATCGTAGTCTTCCCTCAGCTCAGCCAGCTGACGCTCCTTCTCGTCGACTGCGTTGGTCAGCAGGTTTTTCATGTTGTCAAACTTCTCAGCAGGTACCGTGTTGCCATGTTTAGTCTGGGCCTGTTTCAGCTGGGTTTCCATCCCTGAAAGAGTTTCTGCTAGTTCATCTCTCTCTGCAGTCAGAGCGTCCAGGTCTTGGTTCAGCCTCTCTGCCTCGGATGCCAGCTGGCTCTCGCTGCTCTTGTACTCCTCTAGCGCCTTCTCGCTCTGCTTGAGGCGGTTACGAACTCGACCCACTTCAGCTGAAGCACCTTCATACTTGGCCTTGATATCCTGGAGCTGAGCACGCAGTTCTTCTGTCGCCTGACCTCCTAAGTGTTCCTTCACAGCGACCACATGGGCCTGCAGCTGTTTGACTTTACACTCAGAATCCAGCATCCGCTTCTGGACGTCCCCCAAGGCGTCTTCCAGTTCTTGAATCTGCTGGTCGGCCTGTTTCTGGATGGCGTCTTTGCTCTGAACCAGCTCCTGGTACTCTCGGTTTCTACGGTTCAGGACGGTGTTAAGCCGTGCAGCCTCTTCCTCCGCCGACTGTTGTCTTCTCTTTACCGCTTCGTGTTCAAGTCGGAGGGCATCCAGTTCAGCGGAGAGGTCCCAGCCTGCAGAGGACGGACTCTTCTCTAGGGGTCTGGACAGTGAATGTGACATGGAGGGATTCTGGAGCACCTGCAGAGGAGGAGGCAAAACACATTGATACAGATACACAACAAATGTGACCAAATTATTATAACTAGTCACTTTTACTCTTTTATGAAGGCAAGTCAGAAACTGAAACTGTGTTTGCAATTACAGGTTCTGCTGTAAACTAATGATTGTTGACAGAGACCGCTTAGGCTTTGTTCAGACAGGCAAATCAGATGTTCTTGTGTCCGCATTGTTATTTGGAAGAAATCAGATTGGATTTTTATGTCCAGACAACAACAACTGATTTGCACGAGTTGCTGTGGTAACACTGCATTAGTCACTTTGTACACTGGTGAAGCGGCTTGCAGACACAAAAAAGTATTTTGTTCCATCGTCTTCCTCTCCCAACAGTCACGCTATCAAGATGCAGAGCAGACAAATAATTTCACTGTGAATGTTCATGGACTGTTTTTCTCTGTGGCTGCTCACTTCTTTCTCTCTGGACTTGAAATTAAAAGACACTCTGAAATCCAGCCAGAGCATCCGGAGTGAGACACCTCGGTAGAAATCCAATTTGTATCGCAGTTTAAACCACCTCAAGATGTGTTTTGGATCCCATTTGCAAAAATCGCATTTCATGTGGTTTTTGTTGCCGAGATTTCCTAAAATCAATCTGGATACAATGTGGATATGCCAAAACCAGATTTTTTTGCTAGTAGACGGAACATCGATAAATGACAAAGTAAATAGATAATGAATTTAATCTAATCTAATAATCTAATAAATGGCAAGTCACAAGAAACTGTTCCAACTTACGTGGTCAGAATCCAGACTGTGAGCTTGTTTGACCAAAATGTTTTCTTTACCTGCAAGACGAGCACAACATTGTTATATTCTGCTGGTGAAGTCTGAAATAATGATGTAAAAAATGTCTTTAAGATTCAAGGCATGAAAGGAAGCTAACCTTTGATAACAGACTGCCCAGAGTAGTCGCCCTGTGAATACAAAGAGACACACACTCATCACATGGTTGCACTGAGACATTTAAGACCTGATTAAAAAAACAGCATTTATCTTAATACCGTAAAAACATTTAGCAGAATCAATTTAGCTTCTCTTAATCAGGCTACTCTCATTGATATAAATGGGTTGACAAAATAATACACCACACATGTTAGCATGATGCTGTACAGTTGGAACAGCACAATAAACTACATCCTCTAACAGGCACGTGCACACATAGGGGTGTTTGAGCCCCTGCCCTTTTTGCCTCACATTAAGAAGTGCCCTTTTTGTGTGTTTTTTAATGAATAAATACATTCCTGTTGTGCATAGGGATGTTAACAAAGACGGCGGTATAAAAACGCCATGGTTATCTACCGTACGCATTTCCTTCCAGTGTTGTGAGTGTGTTGAGCCTATAAAGTCACTGCCTCATGGAGAACTCCACCACGCATGTAGATGAGACGTGACAGCGGAGCGACTTGAACCTTTCTGAGTTATAAACCCATTAACACTTTCGTGTAGAAACTAACAAGTCGCCTTCCACTTATTCAACGTGCTTAAATATGAGTCATATTTCAGAAGAGCGCCCATTTGTGCTTGTTTAGCTAAATGCTTGTTAATGAGATTTAGGAATAATCTAATAATCTGACAGCTGTCTGTGTCGGCTGTTTATCTTTCCATAAATCTTAAACTTCTTCCAGATATTGAGTTTGCTGTGACTTTGCTGTTGTAAACATTGCTGTTCCTACTAACAGTCACAGCAGTCATTTCTTAGTTTTGTCACACATTTAGATGTGTAGCCTGTATTTCTAGTTTGCACTTGCCCTCCAATAAATAGCCATATAACAAACCAGTGTTTATTGCTTTTTAAGAATTGCATCTGAATTGCATGTCTGCCAAACCTCAGTATTATGACAATGTGAATAAACTCATGTTGATAATAATTTCTTGACACAAAAGAAATAGTAATTGCATATCGCTCACAGCTACACAGGATACACAGCTAAGTAGTTACCTTTCTATAAGTACTTTGTTTATTAATTTTACATTAATTAATTAATTAATTAATTAATCTACAAAGTAGCCCCATGATTTATTTTCATCACAAACACTCGGTGAGTTCAAGTTTTGAAGTTCGAGTTCGGTGACAGACACTGTTTTTCTGTCAGAAATGTGACGAAGAGTTGGTAGGACGGGCGGGAGGACAGAAGCTTCTCCATGTATATCTGCAGGATTTTTTTCCTCATAAAATTTGCCAAAGACAGCTACAGTTACTACCTTACTTTTGTTTGGTCATGTGATGTTGCTTTGTGCGAAATTTCTCTGTATCAAGTTGAATGAAGGACCTGTGCAGTAAACGACGGTCCAATCAACACGCCCCCGCTACGCGCCGCCGGCTTATCCATTCACACTGGTTCAGTTCACCAATAATACGGCCCTGATACCACCTCCAGAGGCGGATCAGGGCCGGAGCGAAATTTCACCCCTCGCCGCCTCCCAGAGATTCACACTGAGAGGGAGGCGGGGAACTGCCGTACTAAAGCTGCACCCAAAAGCCAGTGTGAATGAGGCTATTGTGTTATTAAGGCCTGAAAAAGAATTTGGTGCGCTGTGCGTGCACACCTGCTGCCCTTTTCTGACTTTGAGCTCCTGCCCCTCTACAATCATGTGCACGTCCCTGTCCTCTAAAATTAACAGACGATTGAATCAACACCTCTGAAAAACAGCTTCAACAAAAATCATAACACTATAACCTCCACAGATTAGGATTTATTGCAGGACTGCAACAATTTGAGCTTAGTTTACCTCCTAAGTAAACTAACAAAGAACTTCACTTAAAACATTTCAGACTCCAAAAATGCGACCTGAATTCTCAGAGCAACAAAAATAGACATCAAAGCTCAAGAATCACTTTATAGCAAATATGCATATTGCTGCAAGTCAGCATACAGATCAAAACATCTCTGATTAAAGATGATAAGAGCTTCAAAGTAGATTCAGGTATGCATGATGTCACTGACCATAGTGCTCCGGAGCTGGACCTTGACAGTCTCCAGGCCTCGAGCACCTTCGTCTCTCTCTTTGGAACCGAGTATCGACTTCAGCTGCTCCTTCTGATTCAACAGACAGAAAAGCAAAGGCGTGAGTAACAAGACAACTTTCAAGGAAGAGGCGACAGACTGAGTAATGGGAAATACAATGTAGATCTCTGTTTATTTTTTATCACATTATAAAGGGAATACATGCAGTTCGATTGAACTGATTCCACCTATTCAAGACTGTGCTTAGACTTTATACAAATCAATATGTGCACCTCTTTGAGAAACGCGCAGAACATGCAGCCACACACCAGGGACTTAAACACAGTTGAGCACAGTGTTTGTGTCACTACTGCAGGTGCTTCCAGTGCAATAAAAGTAGTACCAGCATCAAAGAAGCTTACTGAAGAAGTTTGGAGCAAAATAAGCCCCTCAGGCAGCAGAGTAGACGATCCCCAGAGAATTCTCACAAAGCACAGTTTTTACATTTAAAGTACGGCGAGGCAGTCCCTCAGAGAACACAGCTGCTCTGTCGGACAGTTTGTGCTTAGCTGTGCCCACAATATTAAACCATATGGACGATTATTGATCCACTGAAGTTCATGAAAGTATTACAACTTGACTGCAGCTTTTTAATGGGAGAGCGGCTCTCTGAGGACTTTGAATCTTTCTTGCACAACTAAAATAAAACTCTGGAACCAACTAAAACTCTGGAACAAACTTCTTTTCTTATTTTATGAAGTCACAAAATAAACTGCCACAACACTTGACCTGTATTCCTGAACTACCTGATAGGATGTCATCAAGTGCTATTAAGAACCATTCAAGTGGCGTTTCAGACTGTGCTGCCTTCCTTTTTCCTCCCCTTCACTTCCTCACGCACATTTCTGTATTGACACAGCACCAGCAACATCCTCCAATCCGCCTACATCCTCAGCTCTTATGCTGTGTTCCAGACAACGCCACTCTAGTACTTGTAAACTCGCGGCACATCCATCTACACAGGCTTCACGAGGGAGCAGTTGTCTGGCACCACAAAACAATGGCAGCACCCATTGGAAGTGGGAAGGGTGTATTTATCGACTACATTATTTGTATAAACACCTATTGGGGTATAAAAATGCAGCAAAACAAAAAACATAATGGCGTCTTCTACCTCATGTGTTGTTTTCGCTGCTCTATTTCACGTATATATGCAAGATGGCTGCACAGCTGAGACAAATCATTCTGTTACAGTCAGCAAAGTCTTTCGTTAAATTTTGCCGTCATGCACATGGAACGCCTGGAGGTCAGAAGTTGGGAATTTCAACCAGGAAATTCCGACCTCCAACGTTGATTGGAATGCAGCATTTATTTTTAGATTTCAGAGGTCAGGCAGTACTTTAAGACTGCACCTATGACTTCTACTTGTTCATTATGATGGCATACTCATTTGTATCCTTACAAGCAGAGATAGAACACAATTGAGATGTCACAATGTCAGAGCAATCATGAGTTTCATACCTCTTTCTGAGTGTCTCCCACAGATATCTTTTCCTGCAGATGGAAGAGGATAAAATGTAGTCAATTCACCTGTGACTTGTGCTTCTACAGTGTATTTAATTGAATGGCCTTACTCTCCTGTGAAAAGATATTGTTCTTTCAGCCAATACTGAGAAATCTATCATTCTCACTGAATTAAGCATTTAAGTCACTCGCCTTTAACATAAGGAATCTGGACCAAAACCTGCTCTCTCCTATGAAAAAAGAAATACTAAGCATGTCCTAAAACACATTTTGTCTTGATTTATCGTATCAGACCTATGATACAAGGCCAAGAGAACACGACTCAGCTCAGTTATTATCACAATATTTGCAAAATCCTCTAGTAGGAACCTCAGATCTACCCACCAACAGAAAACTGTGAGGACTGAAAAAAGAAGCTAGTGCTGACGGACAATATGCTTCGAGGTCTTTACTGAACTGCACTTCCTTTCTAGCTCAGCTGTCTGCAGTCTTGTTGTATGGTTTACCTGTGTGAGCTGTTGCTGCAGCATGTTGACCTTATCTAACAGGGCTCTCTGCTCCTGGTGGTACTTCATGAGACTTTCCTGCAGGGTCTCGTTCTGCCTCTCCAAGTCCTAAAACACACATGAAAACATAAAACATAAGCTACCTGTGAGTAAAATGGCCAAGCTCTACCCTGGATCAGGTGGGGGCTGTAACATTAACGCTAGATGTCTGATACTTTGATTTCTTTTCATTTTTATTATAGGTATTCACTAAGGACCCTATACCCTGCTGAGTCGGTATTCCACTGACGATCTGGAATGCCTAGCAACACAAATATCACTGTAATATAGGATTACACAAATATCACTGCACTGATTTCCACAAAATGTGGATGGCGGATGGGTGTCGGCCCAGAAATGACCCCATTTACTTTTGGTGCCGATCCAGTTAAAGGGAGAGATCCAGGACTTAATTGTATTTTGTGTCACCTTTTTTTAAACATTGTGAGATAGGATGCAGACATCTTTATGAAAAACATCTGAGGCATTAAGTGACTGGGCAAGTACAATTTGATGCAGATCAGAATAAAAATATAAATAAATATGTTTTATTTGATACTGGATTAGACTTGATTGAATTGAAGGTGACTGTTGGGCGTTGGCGGAGGTATACACACGACTGACAGCTAAATAACAAAACCATAAAGCTTACAAATATGAGACTGATCAAGACATCCACATCCGTAAGGTACTGATGAGTATTTATCATTCAGTTACTTGACTTGTCGCAGCCCATCTTGCTCCCGGCTACCACTCTGGACTGCTAGCTGCAGGGCTAACTTAGCTAAATAGCTCTCCGCAGCTACTGTTAGCAGCAGTTACAGTGCAGCTTATTATCTGAATAACCCCTATTTGTTTTGAATAGGGATTTTACAGGATGCCAATTCTAACATACTGCACCTTTAATGAAACAAAGTGAATATGTGTGGAGAAGTTACAGCACTTACATGTATGATCTGATCCCTTCTGTTCACCTCAGCCGCCTCTGATCGCTCCACTGAATGCTGCAGATAACACAGGACATGTTTTTAACAAACAGCATTACCACAGGGTGGACAGGTTCATGGCACAACTCCCACTAATAAACACTAGATGGCAGTCATGTACATCTGAGTATGTCACAGATTTGGAAACGGCTGAATTAAACAGCAGCAAGTCAAATAAAGTAACAGGCAACAACAGGCAGAAAATGCAGAATCTTGAGGCGTCTGAGTACTAATGGTAGGCAGGAAGGTCTCTAAACAATGGCTTTGAAGAGCCAACAGCCTTGACCTTTATCGTCTTGTAACAAAAGGGACTGAGGAGGAAAAATGGTCGCACAAATGTCAGTTCATTGCTATTCATATCACGCTACATGTTGACATGAAGCCCCTCTAAAATATGTAAAGAAGTGTGGAGAATAACAGCTGCTCCTCATTATTCGTCGGGCGGAATGGACAATGTGTGCCTTTGAACTGAATGCTGCAAGATTACCTGTCGCTTCCACTGCTCAATCTTTGCAGCCTCTTTATCTGTAGCAGAAATAGAAAACAAAATGTTCACATTATAATTTTCCTGCTGTATGCATTCTTGATAGGAAAAAGAAGTATGTTTAGGGAGCAGAATGTTACTTGAAAACATGCAAGAGGAAAGAAATGCATAAAAGAAAGAAAAGAGCTCATTAAAAGATGTTGAAAATACAATGAAATAAAGATTACAAAAAGCAAATTCACACAGAATGTCGTGCAGTGTTAATTATTCTACGTTCTAAAAATATGCAACTCTGAACTGTGAAATTATGTTGACTAATCAATGGGAAACAAAAGCAAAACAGCATCTGGATATCACTTTTTGTGTTACGTAATGAAATGTAAGTGTAGTGAAAAAGTGCCACATTCGATGTTGTCTGCAGGAGTTAGCGATGGTCAATTATGTTCATCTTGTATTTATTTCAAACAAACAGCTGCAGGACTCCTTTATTATCTGACCTCTGGTGGCTTTTTCGACGTAACTTTTGACCATCGCAAGAAGCTCCGGGTTCTTGCTGAGGCGAGCGTAGTGAAATGCATCGTGACCCAAGCCATCAACCGCCTTCACGTCAATGCCGCTCTTCAGCAACACCTCCACTGCATCCTTACAGCCGTACTCACAGCCCAGAATCAGCGCTGTCCTGAGGGGGTCAAAAGAGAAAACCGTCTATGAGCAAGAAAATCCCACAAACTAGAGCTCCCAAATCCACACGTGGTTCATTTCACCTGGTGTTTGTTCAACTACTGCTGAATAATGAAGCGCTGTGTTGGCTCAGCTAGGTTGATTTATCTTGTTTTTGTCATCACATCTGGCTGTTTCCTTTTAATATTAAAGGACTGTTGTTGCTTTGTGCTACAATTGATGCTGAGATTAAACAATACATTTGTCAGGCAGAACTGTATTGAACTGTTAAGATGACAAAACTTATAATCACACTGAAAATAGTTCTCTTGTTTTTTGTGTTTTTTAAACTTGAGAAATCATGACACAAATGCAACATGTAACACATAACATGTAACACTTTGTGAGACAAAGACTTCAGTATGCATCAACATTATTACTGATTTGCAAGGACTCCCTTACCAAAAATTATCCGTTTGCTTTAGTTTTTTACTTTCACACGTATTTATCACCTATCTTACCCTGATTTTTTTTTTCAAGTTTTGTATAACATATAGTTTTATCAAGGCAAATCAGTAAAAATGCCCCTCAGAAATACCTTTTTGTTCTTGATTATTTGTAATAAATTTTAATAGCAATACAGAGTGTACAGTTTTTTCTTTGACTTGATATTGGCATCAGAAACACTCACTTTATGATACAATTTTTTATGAATACTTTGACAACATGATGTGCGATGAGCACCTTGCTAACAGGGCAACATAGCAGAAATACGCCTGTAGTGTCATGATACCAAATGATACCAAAGATGGAGGGTTTATTATTTTATCTGTATTTATTTTTTCTGTTCTAAATAAAAAATCAACTTCCAAAAAAGAGAATTACTGCCTCACGGTTGTATATGTCTGTACATCTGTCAAGCGGCTATTCCTGAGTTATGGTGTTTCAAAATGATCACTTGAATCATTCAGTAATGGCCAAAAATGTGTCTTATGAAGTCGCAGTGACACTTTGACCACCAAAATCTAACCAGTTCATCTGCAAGTCAAAGAGGATGTTTGTGCCAAATCTGAAGAAATTCCCTGAGACATTCTTAAGATTCCATGTTCACAAGAATGGGACAGACAACCTGAAAACATAATTCGTCTGGCCACGGCTAACACCTACGCAGAGGAATACAAAAACAGGCAAAAAGACTGTCTGTTCAAGGAAATCAACAGAAATGCAAATAGCGTGACTTGTTTAACTTATCAACCAACATCTGTCAAAAGCTGCCTCTTTTTAAGCAACAAAGGTCCCCAATTATTCAAATTTGCCAATTCTACCAAAGACAGACACAATGACGGCGGAGATCTCTTACTTGTTTTGTTTGTCCCGGATGGTGATATCAGCCCCTCGCTCCAGCAGCAGCTGACAGATGCGTGGATGACACATCTGGGTTGCCAGCACAAGAGGTGTTCTGCCATCCTGGAGAAAAAACAGAGACATACAAATAAATACAAGTGAAACAAGTCCAGTTGCTTATGATCTAGCACTTAGAAGTACAATGACCTGGATGACTGAGAACCGTCATCAACACAAAGAAATAAAAAAGCTCGACTGACAACTAAAAAACATGTTTCATCTCAAAGCAAGAACAAGGTCACAATATAGATAGCACTCATTCAAGTGAACTAAAGGAGGTTTTATTGAATACCTTTTAGTGCTGCTCAGACTGACCATACATGCAGTTACTGACTGCTATCAACAAGGTCAAAGCCTTTAGCAGGCAGACAATACACTTCTCTACAGTGACAACTAAAAACATGGAAAATGAAAAGATGAGACCACTGTGTGAAATTAAGCAAAATATCAATTCTTACAAAATCACTGGCATTCACAGAAGCCCCGCTGTCACATAGTAGTTTCACACTGGAGGGGCATCCAGCCATGACTGTGGAGAGACAGCGCAAAAACAGCTGCAATCATTTCACCCCATTTAGCACTGAAACACATACAGACATCGACTCGGCTCAAACAGGAGCCTGGAACTGGCTTCATGTACAGAAAAAACATGAAGAAGTAAAATCAGACATGACTTCTTCAGTATCATACACATTTTTTTTCAAACTCCTCTAATGTTGAAGACCTTAACATTCATTTGGAAGTTTGCAGTGCAATCTAAAATATACCAAAGGAGCCTTGTGTCGGTCTTACCAGCATCATGTAGAGCTGTTCTTCCTTGTAGGTCCACGTTTCCCACCGGACTGTTGTGCTGGAAAATAACAAACACAAGTTTTCACAACACAATCAAGTGAAAAAAAATATGTTACTTCTTGCATTGCTGAATTATGCATGGAACCCTTTAGGTTTGGTACTGAAACCGAGTATTAAACATATGAGCTCTGACATCACTGGTTCTGCTGAAAGTATTGGAAAATGAAGGCACTTCACACACAGACACCCTGCTCCGAGTGGCAAAGGCTGAGAGAAGCACATTTTCAAGAGTGTGGTTATTCTTCATGAGAATCACTGTCGACGGTGCTCGTTGCCACATGTGCAACAAGTCTTTTGCATGTAAGGGCAGGAACATGAGCAATCTTTCAATACATCCAGCAAAAGTACATCACATATCGACAGCCTGGCTCGGATTTCCTGTCCTGTTTCACCATCTGCCTCAGGTATGTTATGCTACTGTGGCAGGAGCCCACACAAGGTTAATGAAATTATATTATCATGGGTTGAAATGTCATTGGTAACCATTAGTCAGCTGAAGGTTCAGCTATGCAGTCATGAATTCTGTATGGCAGGGTGAAAGCATCATCCAAACTGTCCTTCAGATGCGCTCAGACTCAAGAATAATTACATCCAGTAATTAGGCAACTAATTTAGACATTTTCTGAATGACAGCTTAGATGACGATTTCAGACAGAATTCAAGAATGCATAGCTAAGTATTCAGTTTACTAATAGTAACAGTTATTAACCTATGTATGTATGTATGTATGTATGTAAATACTGTAGTTGGCTCATACATGTTACCCGTGCTACCTCTGTCTTGATGTTGTTGTTCACTGACATGTTAAAACATTTTCATCTGTTTGATTCAAGAATGTTAATATAGAGTACAAGAAAATAAAGCAGTTTTTGTTGTTGTGATAATTGTTCATTTTCTCTTAAAGAGGTAACAAAAAGAACCGATAAGAGTGCCGTTAATGTACTGGGTTGACAAGCAGTAACGTTAAGACTAGTAACTAGTGATTACCTTGATCATTGATTAATGATCCCCTTATTTTCTGGATTATTCAACTGTTCAATCTATATAAATGCCAAAAAAAATCACAAGCATGCTGCCCAGTGCCCAAAGCGACACCTTCAAATGGCTTCTTTTGTCCAACCAACAGTCCAAAACCCAAAGAAGCATTTACATTACTTCCCTATAAACCTCACTATCACGATGCAATGATACAGCAAAGCGAGCACGCTGTCACTTGTTTTTTGTTGTTCTTTTTGTACATCTAGAGAGCAAAATGTCTTTGTATGGCCATAACATCTCTGCAGAACCACAGTACTTCATTATAAGGCTGTTTTAACACACAATTGACCTTTTATCACAACACTCAAGCTTCTGCAATTTGGATATTGCACTTTGCCATACAGCAATTTGAATAATTTGATTAACTGATCATTGTGCTTGATTTGATTGTTGAGTCTGGATTTTATTATTAATCAACGCTAGAGGAAATAAAAAGATGCAGATACGATTGACAACTCAATCAAGTTTGTGAGAGGACAGGACAAAATCATTTATTTCCACTGGCTGTCAGTGGAACATGAGAGTCAACAGCGGGCAGGTCATACTGGGCTAAGTGGCGCTGTGCTGATATGCCTGTGACATCTCTACACAGTCAGTCAGCTGGTTGGACAGCAGTGACTGCACCTCTGTGGTGATGAGGGCCTGCGATGACGCCTTGAGGACTCAATGCTAACAGGGGCTTGATGTTGCTGGGTAAGCTTGCCAGCCAGCTCTGGCCCAACTAAAAAAACCCAACTCTCTCTAGCAACAAGGGCCAAAAATTAGCAGCATGCTCAAATGACAAAGCTAAGAGGGGTGAGGGGGAGAGCGGCAATGGGAGCTGACGGTGGAGCAGTGGAGGGGGGATATCCTATACCTTGAGGGTTCGGCTGACGGAGGGGAGATAGTGGAGGTGGTGGGGGAGGTGGGTGCTGGCGTCCAGCTGCTATGTCTGGTGTGATGACGGCACCAAGAATGGACGGCAGGTTTGCAGGAGGGTCGGCTTGTCAACACCACTGACAACCTCCTGCCAACAGCCGCGACCTCCGTTAGATCACAGGGGGAGGGGCTACGACGCTATGAGAGCACAATATTGCAGCGATAGCCCCCTCATTGTAAACACATAAATCCTCCAGTGGGTCATGGTGACTCAACAGGGCCTACTGTTGACCGATACGCTGCGGCCTCAGCTGCCAGAGCTGTTCGGCAATAATTATTTAAAGGAGCTGAAAGGGAAACTGCTCTGAGTGGCCAGAGACTGGTAGGCTGCTCAGAAAACAAATACTGTACAGTAGAGTATGTAAATACACAACAAGAAACTACAACCATGAGTGCAAAGAACATCTTAATGTGAGACAATCTCAATCTTATAATTTGGCACATTATCTCACAGGAGTAAGTTATCAGTCCCGTGCAAACAGTATTAAGAGGATGACTGCACGTTACCTGCAGGAGTTTCTGCACACACAGAGAATGTCCATTTCTTGAAGACAGATGAAGAGCATTTTTACCTGAGAGGACAAAGCAGCAATTAGAAAGTGAAGTTTAGTCACAATCTGGAGTTTGCATGCATGTTTCTTTTAAGTCAATCATAGGAATAGTCTTTGAGTAAAAGTCTTGAAGTATCTGATATCACATGTACTGAAGCATCAAAGGTATAAGTAAAAGTAAATTACATATCAATATACATGTATCTATATATTGCATACAGTGGGTCCACTGATGATCAGCCTGGCAGATCACTGGATCCAATATTCAACATTTTTTTGATTGTTGGAATATTTTTTCTTTTTTTTAATCTAATACAATAAAAATGCCACTTTGGCTCTGATACAGTGTGCAATCTGTAAAGTAATAAGTAACTACAGTAAAATAATAAAAAGTACAATATGTGAATCCAGATGTAGTTTTAGGTCCCTCAAAATTGTTAAGTATAGTACCATGACTGGATTCAGGCAACAACCTTAATCAGAGGATGAGTGTTTTCAAGTTATGTGCTTCACATGGGATGAGCGAAGTCTGTGTTTTAACTCAAATTTACTGACATTATCTCCCGGATATGATGTCAAGGCTCTGCGCAACCTCTGTAAATCACAGAGATGCCGATTTGCACAGGACTAATATTATCACATGACTTCTGTGTTTGGAATTTTTACTTTACAAATTACGGACATGGCAGATTCGCACAGGATTAAGATTAAAGACAACCTCCACAATTATTACAAATGACTAGAGGTCCCAAGGTAATATTAGTCCTGTGCGAACAGGGCTTTATTCTACTTCAGAATAAGTTCTTTTAAAACTGATCTCTTGCGCTACTTCTTCATCTTTTCTTGGCTGGTTGAATGTTAAAAATAATAAGAGAATTTCCTTTGACATATTTAGATATTTTAAACAAACATTATCAGTGGTCAGTTGATCAAGTAAAAACCTGCAATATGTACATACCTGATCTGAATGCGTGAGATTCAAAACATAGCAAATTGCAAAACATATTTAGGTGAAAATATGAAAGCCTCTGTAAGTCCAATCAGAGAAGGGGAGTTTCTTCATTCTGCAATAACACTTGATGTAATTTGTTGCTTCCATCTTCACCTCGCTGCCATATTGCTTCTGAAAGCCCGGATGGATCAGATTATGCCTCTTGCTCATTATTTAGCCAATTTCACATCCCAATTCATGTTCTCACACTGAGGCAAATTAACGTACCGCTGAGTAGCACTCTCTTTAGTAGGGAAAAAAAAACACTAATGAGACCAATTTTCTGCCTCACATATACTAATTTCCATGCACAAAACATGCAACGTGTTCTGGGACTGAGTACTGTAACCTGCCTTAATTGATAATGTGATAACGTGGGAATGACATCACACCTACTCTATGTGAGAACAAGGGGCACGGTGTGGTTTGTTTTTAATCATTGCATTCAATACAAAAACTTCTGACATGGACCCCTGTGGAGAAACAGAGCTTCTCCGGTTGTATACAAAGTGAACTTTCAAATGTTTGTGGCCTTTGAATCCTATTATGTTATACTCTGAGGAGGTTTCAGTGCCAAGTCTACCCTCACGGATATACTTAGTGTGGAGAAAATTTAGAAACACATCAAAGTATAGAAATAAAGCTCTGGGGTACTGCTTTATTCCAACTTGAACTCACCAGCGGCATCAGTCGCAGTGACATCAACAGTGTGTCCCAGGATGAGATTGAGACACTCGAGGTGTCCTCGTGTGGCAGCCAAATGAAACCTGGAGACGAGAGGAGAGAAAAATAAGGAGAGGAAAACAGACGGTTTGTCATGGAGGGAGCTGGCAAAGAGAAGACAGGAGGCCAAGTGAAGAAGTGATATGGTGTAGAGAGGCCGAAACTGAAGATGAGAGAGGGACTGTAAATGGACACTCAGTTACTTGCTATCGGCAAGATCTGCATTCTTAAACCAAATACCAAGAAAACCTCAGGGTCTGTTATGACTCCATGGTAACTAAGAGACCACAAATAACACTGTCCTTCTGGTTCAGCCTCATTTTTGTATTCTTGAGCACTATCAAATAATACTAAAACAAGGTTACTGAAATACTGCAGGTTCTCTTTTTCATTTGTGGTTTTCTGCATCCCTCAATTTCTTGTCTGTAATGCACCACCTCTTTCCTTATTTCAATCAGTGGAATTGTTATATCGTCATATGGCATGAGTGTTGTCTGCTCCTGATTCTAACGGCTGCATCACAGTTAAGAGATTTTATTTTCTGAACTTAGCAGACTGTTGTTGCTTGTTGTAAGACTTCTCTTTACCTACCAAGTCATTATATCCTTATTACTGATGATTATTTCTGAAGAATTTCATTGTGTTTATATTTTGTGAAAGTAGTTTTCCCTATAATATTGTTGCAACATTGATATTAAGGTATTTGATCAATAAAAATTGTGATATTTGATCTTGTCGCCCAGTCCTAGCATGTATGAAGTGCTTTTAAGGAGATTTCAAAATATTGTGATAATATTACACAATCAAGAGCGAAAGGACATAAAATGACCTGCATGGTAATACAATTCAATTCACATTCCAGACCTCGATATCTTTGGAGTTTTTTCAGTTCATCCAACTTTTATGCCAACATTGACAAGAAGTTCTTAAAATGCTAAATGCTAATTTAGCTAATGCTAGACTTTGAATATCTGCATTTCTGTGAAAACTGGGCAATCTTCATCTGCTAATGACGATCACAAGGTTGCAAGTCAAATGTTAATGTCATTGTACAACGAAATTGAGAAG
Organism: Diplodus sargus; assembly: GCA_903131615.1. Lineage (NCBI taxonomy): Eukaryota > Metazoa > Chordata > Actinopteri > Spariformes > Sparidae > Diplodus > Diplodus sargus. The sequence continues at coordinate 1,582,469 of CAEMYA010000003.1, read as the reverse complement.
CAACTCCTTATTAGTGCAAATTATAGATAAAAGCATTAAAAAAACATAAGAAAATACTAGGATAAAACAAATAAAGAACGTAAATACCAAACACAACTCACATGCACCATGTCATACTCATTATAGTCATGAGATTATTGCACAGTCATGATATTATTGCACAGTCAGACACACATTTTTTTATGCCTTGATTGTATTCAGCGACACCAAGTGCGATTTGTCAGCTTTTAATTTTTGTTTGATATCCACAAAGTTTGCACTCTCCTCTCGTAACTTGCCCGCTGAATGGAGCATCTATTTGCCAACATGTCTTTAATCATCACCTTTGACTGGAAACATTCCTGCTCCCCTTCTCTGATTTAACCCGCAGCAGCACTGCCGCCACTAGCCATGAAGGTCTGCAGAGCACTTGTGTGTAAACCAATCTCAGTCTGTCACCCATCAAGTCACATGAACCTGTTTATACACTAACCCCGAGGTATCTGCCAAGGAGACAGCTAGGCTGTCACCTCAACACTGGCGTGGGTATTAAAAGCCGTGTTGATGGCCAGGAGATGCTGGTTCTCTTGGTAGCAGTGGAGGGTCCTGACCTTTCGGGGCAAACAGCAGACAGGAAGCAGACCAGAGCGAGCCAAGTTAGGGGGATAGGAGTGAGTGAGGAAGAGTGAAGTTCATGAGCTACAGCATTTTCCAGAGGGTAACTTAAGGAATGCTTCTGTACAGAGTCAAAAATACAAAACTGCACACTTGAACTGGGTGGAGGATTTCTTAAAGACTTTTTGATCAATAAGCAATGATGAGTCAGCTGCAAAGACGTTTAAGACTAAAATGTACATAAAAGTAACACTGAAATAAATACTGACTTTGTACATAGCGATAATGCACAAAGATTAAGCTTGCTGGTCACGTGATATAAATGATATCAGTGTTTCCCAAACGGTCCGCCACAATATCAACATTGGCCGCCACATATTGATTTTCTATTTTTGGAGCTGCGCATTTCGCTCTCACTCACTCAAGACAGCACCTGTCAGTGAATAGCATGATGTTATACACTTAAAAAACAACGAAGAAGAGGAAGAGGACAATCTAACGCAGTTGGCTTGACCGTAACTTCTTCTGCAAAGTAGACGGCTGGCCTCATCGTCGAGATCAAGCCCCAGCAAAGAGCTCCAGGCACTGAAGCCTGTTTCTGTCATGGCCAAGCTGTGAAAATACATCGTCACGTGATGCACTGGGGATTTACTTGTTTTACTGTGTCAAAGTTTGAGCAATTCGGTCCACTAAACCAACACAATTAAAGTATGGCACACTCGATATAATAATGAATAATAATTCATTTTGTGCGGTTACATATTTCTTTTGCTGATCTTGTAAAACCAGAAGATGGCATATATGTTCTATTATGATGGTTTCCTGTAATCCCACGTGAGATGGGCCAGATATTGGCAGGACACAGACTTGGCTCGTCCTTGGGTGATGATACCTGAACAATGTAACATGGGTTACAGCTAATGGCAAGGCGAATTAGGAGTTTGTGTCAATAAAGAACTCACTTTAATGCAACATTGTGTTGTAATGGTGCACATTGAGAAATTCATGGGATATTTCAAGTCTGGCATTTCCAAATGAAAAAGAAAAAGAAAAAATCTATCCTTATCCTCCATTAAAAGTTAGAATGACAAGACTGAGACTGAACAAAATATGAGAAACCAACAAAACAACAAAATGTCTGACACGGATCCACCACAAAGAGTTGAATCTGTGGAGATACATACCACTCACCCAGCTGGAGAACCGGAGAGTACATTTTGTGAGACTGACGGATCTGAGTTTACGACATATTCAGCCACGTCATTTCATTTTCACACCTGCTCCTTGGGAAGCTTTCAGGTTGACAGCCTGCAGGATATGGCTGCTATTTTTAGAGAGTGGACCGGAAAGAGTAAACCAGAGTACATACTGGTAGCTTCTGAGCCATATGTGATAGTGTGTGTCTCTAAAGGTGGTCAACAAACAAAATACCATGGCTGCTGCAGCTTCATGTTCTTCTTTGATCTATAGATCAACAGCATGTTGTCTGGGTGGACTATCTGGCAGTTAGGAAAACACATTCAAAAAACTACAGTGTTCTATTAAAAAACAAAAACAACATATCCTGAGTCTGTTCTCTTCCGAGATCATACTCCACATCATGCAGATCCAGCTGTGAAAATCACAGCTTGCTATAGTTTTGCTTAAAAGACACAAAATCCATTACAGCTAATCCTGACAGACAATGGGCACGCAGCGGTGTCTTCGGTCAGTGCCAGTTCTGTGCTGCAGGGCTGAGTGAGTGCTCATCTTGAGTGCTGTGCCCCCACGTGCACTTATATTACTGCTAAGCCCTTGTCAGCCAGCTATCACAACTGCACAGGGTGAGCAGGTGTGATGGGTGGGCGTACCCACCAGGATCCAGCGAGTGCCATGGAGGAGATGTAAACTGTTTACTCAGCTGGAGGCTGCGATAGGACAGTCAGAGCTGAATTCATTAGCTGAACACAGCGAGGCTAATCCAGGGCACACCAAACGATATATCTGGGGTAACAGTTTGTAATTTGTTTCCCCACAGAGGTCCATGATTACACAGGATCGCCATCCGACATTCCTTTGTTGACCAGAAAGCCAAACACACGTGTTGGTCTGTGTGTGGCCCACTGAACTATAAGCAGACTTGCTGAGTTGTGATTGTGGTTCACATTTGTTTTGGGTATCCTTGGCAAAAGCATGACGTCTTTCCATAAATGTTCAGTTAAGGTGATGTGTTGATTTTATTTTTAACCAGTCCTTGTCTGGCCGCCCTGCAAGGGGAACACTTAATAACGAGCCTGACTGCGTTCGTGTACAACTACCTCTTCAGTCTGTCACTGCAAAACTGCCAGCCACAGTTCTAGATTTAGTTCTGCCAAATTCTAGCACCTTATTATGAGACCAGGCATTTATCAGGTTGTGAGTATAATTCTGTTTATTTACATGTGTGCATGTATACAACAATTGGTCTTTGCAGTGGTGCCACAGGAGAATTTCACACACTGCTGAAAATACTAGACACCTTTGCTTCTGGGATCTGGTGCTCCATAATAAAGCCTTTGTTAAAATAAACCTGAAGCACAGCCCGGTGACTTCTTCATATATCTGGGATTAAACTGAGGGCGCCCGGCCTCCCAGAAAGCTGCTGTTGGAATCTGATTACATTGAGGAGGAAAACAAAGTGCTTGATTTTTTTAAAAAAGCTCAATGTATGATGATCATTAATAGGACCGAGGTAAAGGTCTGTATGAGATACCCGAGATAGTCCTTGAGAGAAAATTCCTTGTACTCAGCTGAGACAGGAAGAAAGGGAGGAAAAAGTAGGTCAACCTCACTGAAATGTCTGATCAACCACTGCCTCTTCAGCTCCCACTGACAAATTGTACATATAAAACATGGTCCTTCAAGATGTCAGATGATCCTCATAATAGCCTGCAGCTGGACCTAAATGTATTAGTTTGTGCTGCAAGAACCACAGTGGATCTGATCTGACTGTGCAGGGAGTCATTTCCTGTGGGGACCATCTAAACAGCCACTGGCCAGTGTGGTCAAGCCTTCAGTGGCCACAAACATTCTTTATACCAACTCCCACACTGACCTGCTCTCAGATGTACGCTAAAGTAACATTTCTGGATCACAAAATAGACATGTAATAATATAATAGTTTTTCATATGCAGGACAGCTGGATGAAGGTCTAAGGTCACCTTACACAAAAGGCATTTTGGAGGGGCCTTGATTGTTTTGTTTTTAAAGGTCATGAAAGGAGAATGAGCAGCAATGTTTCTGAAAACATTTTTTTTTTGAGTGACTGACCTAATTGTAGGAATTTCCATCCATGTCTTATCTGGGAAACAAGGTCAGGAATGTGTGGTGGGGAGACCACGACAATGTTTGGAATGTGTGTTGCTCAGCATTTTTAGGTTTTCAAAAATTTTGAAATGCACAGAAGACAGCAATAATTGAGGCAAAACAATAAGAAACTATGTTGTAGGGCAGTACATAGAAGTTTTATAAATGCATAATATATGTTCAGCAAACAGTCCATGTCTGATTTTGATCAGTTTGTCGAAAGTGTGTTGTAGAAATTCACACCTCTTTAACTAGGAATGTCAACATGCTGGACATGGATGTGTGTGAGTCTGTGTTTACTCACGCAGAGCGTCCTTCCACATCGAGCTTTGTTGGGATGATGCCCTTCTTGCTGAGAACAGCAGCCACCTTGTCCACCTCGCCACGCTCCACCGCCTTCATCAGCCGATCGTCATACTTGTTCCAGTCTGTGTTCTGGTAATGATGACAGTGAACGATCAGGCATGCAGAATGTTTTTGACACTAAAACCCAAAACAAACTGCTGAATACCTTACTAAATGCACGCTTAGTTCAACAGTAGCGAGAGGGACCTATACATTGATTTCCTGTTTTTTCCCCCAATGCAACAGTGATTCATGAATATGAATCACAAAGTCCATTTCTGACGCAAAAACAACAGACATAATAGCAGAGTATTTTTTACATCTGAGTCACAGTAATACACTTCAGTTGATGCACAATGTGCCAGGAATGTGCCATACTGCACTTTCACTGCAGTACCACTATGTTAAAAACACAGCTTTGAGGGAATAATAAGAACTGAGTAAACAACGGCGTTTCATGACAAACTGAATTTTCTGACAATTAATACCTACAAAGTGTGTTGAGGTGCATTTCAGCCAGCGGCTCATCTTCGGTGAGTGGAGCTGGTCCTTGCACCGAGCTACTGAAAAGGTTGCCAGTGTTCCGGTTTACAAGAGCAAAAATGAAGAAAAAGTGTATAAAAAAAACTCCTCTCAGTCTCCCGATGCACTCAACCAGTGAGTGCAATAAAAATGGATGAGAGACAGAAGGCTGACAGTCTGTACTTCTGTGGAGGTCCTCTAATAGAAGGCTCAACCTCTAGAGTTTCCCACACTTGAAGCAGAGAAGTTCATTTGGCAGGATTTTTTATGCATTCCTGTGTTGCTCAAGGGCTCTGCCTGTGAGTTCATCACTGCACAGCAGTTCAGTTGATGGTTAAAGGGAGGAGAAGGAGGAGTGAGAGGAGGAAGGAAAGGAGGTGGAGAAGCAGTAGGGCCAGCCCTGCCAGCCCTGGGACCTGCCCTGGCCGGCAACTGCAACTCCTCCTCTGGGGTAAAGTCAGCTCAGCCTGGCTACCTCTCACCTCCCCAGAATGTCTTCCCCTCTGTCCTCGCCTTTATCCTCAAACCTTCTGTTTGACTCAGTCTTCTTCTGTTTCGATTCTCTTCCTCGTCTTATCTGCACTGTTTTTCTTTTTGTGAAAGCTGCAAGCTATTTGGTTATCAAGTAGTAACTAAAGAGCTCCTCTCTTCTGTCCTCTATGAGTGGTCTCCAGTGTCTTCACCCCACCAAATGGCAAGTCAGGCAGGCTGAGTGGGGTAAATATGTGAGCTCTCCCAGGTTTAAAATATCACCCCCTCCCTGGTAAACAGCGGTGGCGCAGACAGCCCTGTAGACTGGTTACCTCTTTATTTTTTGACCCTCCAACCTTTCTGTAGTGACTGATAGGAAGACAGGGGCTAAGAATACATTCTGGACATGCCAGCACCATGAGTAATGGCTTTAGTGTCTAACACCACTGCCAGCATGAAACGAGGCTAGCCAGAAAGACCTTGCTTACATTGCCGCCCCCCACCTTGCTTGCCTCCATCTGAAAATACTAATGTCAAAGAGGGATTATGGTTTGCACATTTGAAGTGGTTTTGGCACTGACCCTTACAGGACACTACTGGGCCAAGAGCTGCTGTTAACCAATCCATCAAAACAGAGTGGTGTGGCTCCAAAGCCCCTGATCCTGGCTGCACGGTAGCAAGGTTACATGTCAGACTTTTTTACAACCGGCTGTCTGAGACTGCAGCCGCACCAAAAACTACACTACTAATTCCCAGGTGGTAAACACTGTGAGAGCACAACTTTGCCTTTATCGGGTTAAAAATCACACAAAAAAGGTAAAAAGTGACACAGACAGCGTTCCAAGGACACGTTTAATTTACACACTGCATCAGCTCCTTGTGGCTTCATGTTACTGTCCGCTGCCAGGGTGGCGTTAACAGAGCGGCACTGATATGCACAAACATGCAAAAAGACCTCGTCCACATGACATGTCATATGAAGGAGAAGGTGTCAACTTACGAAAGCTGCTCACCCTAGCATAGAGACAAAGGCGCCAAAATGGCACCTAGCCACGCAGCATACTGTACATCGGTCACGTAAATGTCTGACACGGGTGTGCTGGTGTGTGTGTGTGTGTCTATTTGTTTGGGAATCTTTTAATGTACTAGTTAATGATAGGGCTGTCAGCAAGCAAGAGTTGCCACTGCAGTAGTCAAAAAGGAGAGCTGGTCGATACTGACACATTAAATTATCATGACAGGTTTGAAAAGTATCTATTATTTTAACTATGGGTGACTTCATAACTGTTTTACTCAGAGCAGTGAGGCAAATGATCTGAACTTCAATCCCTTTCAAACACTGAAGCCTTTACGACCAGGACGGATGATGACGATAACACATGACAATATCTAGTTTCATATCATGACGTTGATATGATGTCAATGTATCTCCCTGCTTCACTTTCATGCACTGGAACAGCACAGATTCAAGCACACAGATTTGTGTTTAGCTTAAATTTAGTTTCATATCATGACGTTGATATGATGTCAATGTATCTCCCTGCTTCACTTTCATGCACTGGAACAGCACAGATTCAAGCACACAGATTTGTGTTTAGCTTAAATTATAAAAAACTGGAGAAAAAAAAACAACATATTGATAGTAATTTAAAGTTTAAAATTTTACCAATTATTTGAAGCTCCTTATTTTTGCAGATTGTACAGAAAGAAGTATGAGTTTTATCATGTTTATTGAAGCCAAAATGTTATTCCTCTACCTTGCTGTATCTTTAATCAACATTTTTTTCTTTGATCGCTCTGCTTTTTGCTCATTTCAAAGTCAGGAGAAAATATTTATATTAAATCCAGTAATCAAATCAAACCCCACAAATGATGACAATTGGTCATTTGATATGCATCTGATCCTACACAGAATCACTGGAAAACCAGGATGCCTTACAGATCAGCAGGAGGACTCTGAAACTAATGTGTTCACGCTCTGAGTGAGCCAGCTCAATTTTGATTTGTATCACCTCACACCAGTCATTAAGCAACAATTGTTAGGTGTCTGTTTGTAGGACGACTTCTACTGAAATGACATGTGGCCTCTTGCTTTCTAACTGTAGTCACAAGGTTAGAATAACAGTTCTTGCTGATGTCCATCAGGGATAGCTTAATGTTTACAATGATCAACATTGTAGTTTAGAGTGTCTTTGTTTTGTTTTTCATAGAGCTCGATTACCGCCATGGTAATTGATACACACAATCATGTGTGTAGGGAAATCCATCCAATAACAATCCAGATAATCCATTTAAAACAAAAAATGTAATTTTCGTAGCGGTCAGATGTCATCTTCTCAGCACCATTAATCTGGACCAAATTCCCTGGTATTGGATTAAAATAGCTTGTGACGGGCACCCGGTGGCTCGGTTGGTAGAGCTCATGTAGAGAGTCTTTGTCCTCACTACAGCGGCCCAGGGTTCTAGTGATCTGCACGTCAAATGATCATAAACTGTCTTTGACTATCAGGGAGATGTTGACACTGAAACAATATTCATTGCTCATCATGCGACTGAAACAAACACATTACCTATTTCTATCAACTATTCTAGTTTCTATTTTAACACAGTGACAAAATGTCACTCGACACTGGGTGAGCCAGGTTAGGCTTCTACCTGTCCACACAGATTATTCTGGGTGTCTGGTGATACTTCAGTTAGACATTTTTGTCATCCTCAGTTCGGGTTCTCCATCACTGTCTGCAGACTGTAACTCCTTCCGACACCTCAGTTTCCTGCCTCTCTCAGCCCCTGGCCAGACTAACAAGTCTCTAATGTCTTCAGAGATGAAATCATCAGCAAGAAATATCTAACTCCTCATCAGGTAACTGACTGAAGTCAAGGCCAGAACATAAAGCTATATGCCAATATGTTAAGTGATAGTCCTATCCAAGGCCAAATTGCTATAACTGATGTGGCTTCATGAGATTATGACTTTGGGGATGATCGTGATCATAGGAGACATCTGTGAAGAGACATTAAGTCATGAAATGTAAGCCTTTAACATTTTACGGCCAGAAATGGATAGGTAGGCTGAGCACTTTCACTGCATGCATACGTCTGCAAGCACGACATTATAATATGTGTTCACGGTGCGAGATATTGATGTAGGCAATAAAAATGTTGTTTTCTTGTTAAACAAGACATGACTAAGAGTCTACAGCCAAGCTATGTAGGCCAAAGTTAGCTACAATCGTGCTCTGAACTAAACGCTAACCTCAGCATGCTAACATTCTGATGTTTAGCAGATCTCATGTTTACTGGGTCCACAACCTTCGTTTAGCCTGTTAGCATGCTAACATTAGCTAATTAGCACAAAATACACAAAATACAGCTGAGTCTGATGAGAATGTCATTCATTTTCAGTGTTAGGTCCTTAAGCAAAGTATTATACTTCTGGGTTAATTCAAACCTGATTATAGCTTGAGTTTATTCTTAGTGTGGCATAAATGTCTGCAGCAAATTTCAACAATTACTGAAACATTTCATGAATATCTCATATTCATCACCTAAAATGTTAACCTCATGGTTGCACAAAGGGAAGGTATTTCATGGTAAACCATTAAGTAGCCTAGTAGTTGATATGTCAAGACCAAATGCATAGCCATTGTGACATCACCCATAACAGGTCTACTGGTTTTAGGCCTTGCATTATTGAACAATGGATTTTTGGAGCCAAAAGTGACCATATGTGGCTGTAAGGGTAGAGATGGGGACGCAGTGTTAGCTCAAACCTGACTGACTGATATGACAGCTACAAGGTAGCCATGCCATGCCTACAGTATACTATGTTTTATGGTCCATTTTACTCTAATTGGGCCATCATTTACAAATCAACGTCATTTTGTATTGAAGAGGACTTGAAAGTAGCAATTGAGACGATAATCTCATTAGCAAACTAGGTTCATTTTCTCATGAGCTTACATAGAATTGAATATCTTTTTGCAACCAGTGGAGTTGCCTTCTGTTGGCCACTTGAAATAATACAGGTTTAAGACACTTCTACATCACTTTTCAGAACCGAAAGCCCTGTCCATAGTTTCTACAGCCAATAGTCTGAACCAAAGTGGTGGAACAACAGTCAGGCCAATATTTCCATCCCTAGAGGCCTGCAGCTAGGCTTATCAAAGGTCACGAATGCATATGATAATTTCAAATAGACTTAAGTTTGTAACAAATATTGGTACAGTGTTATCATAGGCCAGGTTGGGTCAGGATGAAAAAAGTTTTTTGCTTAAATCAACAACAGAGTTGGATGAGGGTCATGCAAGGTCATCAATCAATTGAAAAGTCACTACAATAAACATCACAACAAAACTCATCCAAAATACTAAAAGTGGTGACATCCTGACCTCCATGGCTCATCTTTGCAGCACAGTTTGATTTTACATTTTGCTTGTACGGCTTATTGCAAGGATAACTTTTCTGAAAAATGACAAAAATGTAAACATATCAAAATCACACAAAACAATTAAAGTGAAACCAGTCAATACACAAACTACAGGTGAAAAAACAACCTCATCGATGAGACGACCCAAATCACTTTTCAATTACCACCATGAAATCTTTACTTGCAGTTTATGAACAGGTCCAAACACGACACCAATCATCTGTTTGTATTTTTATCATTTATCCCCAGAGATACCTGTTTGTGACATTAAAATAGCTGACGGCTGTGAGATTCTCCCAGTGACAAGTTGATTTATTGGTGCAGTATACCCTGGCAGTGACGAGCCAATACTCTAGCTGCATCAGCGTTAATGAGAACCTTAAGAGCAAGATCAAGTACCAGAAACTGTGCCATAGAAATCTCAAGAAATTATGTCAGTCGTGGCTCTTAACCAAGAGGGGGAATTAAATAACAAACCAAAGTGGTTGGGAAATAGTATCCTGTAAAGTGACTGTCTATAAAAATAATCATATTGTCAGTTCCCCTCTAATCTGTGACCATGGACCTGTGCGTGTAATCGTGAATGGTGCAACTGTCTGGGCATGTAGAGCGTAAGCAAAACCCCTCAGGGGGGCAGAGCCAGAAAGGGTGGATGAGGAGAGCAAGAGACAGAACATGTGAAGCAAACAAATGTGTAAAGGAACAAGGGGGGAGGTGAGAAAGTGACAAGCTGCAGCATGCATGTGGTCACTCTTTATGGGACAGGTAAATTGATGCTTCAGAGTCAAAGTCCCTCTTGGATCGGGGCGAGCGCACACTGATGATTCAGGCCAGGTGTCCAGAGGAGAGAGGCACTCTGCTTTTGGTATGTACATGAGGCACTCGCTGCATATCTGGGTAGCTGCTAAACACAGGACCACTCCTGCTGGGCAGAGTGTGGACGAGATGCACGAGGATAGACAGACAGACAGACAGACAGACAGACAGAAACGCCCTCTGGTGGTAAAAAGAATCATAGCACGTCCAATTCATGTTGATTCGTTCTACACAGGAGAATCCCTTGTTCTCTGTGCATTGCCAAAACTTCAGTCTACTATTACATGCTCTTGAGAGGGTTTGAAGTAAATGTGTCTATTTGCATCTGTATCTGTACCTATTTTGTAAGCGAAGATTTAAAATTAAAAGAATCAATCAGGAGGTCAGCATGGGTCATGTGACAAGTTATGGACTGCAATTTTATACAATTTTGAGCAGCAAACACTTGCTGAGGTAAGCAGAGTCTGGTATGAGGAAAATACAGCAGCTTTAGAGGGGTGACAATATTGATGTGACTACACTATGGCTTATGTGATACAATACTAACTCTAAATATTGGATGCTTGGGTATCCTGAGGCAACCTGGATCAGTAGACTGGAATTCAGCCTTTTAGACCAGTACATTTTTCTTCATGACAAAAATACAAGAAGCAAATCTATCCACTGCAAAAAGTATCCATTATGTAAGTAGTGACATACACAAGTATGGATAGAAAGCATTAAAGCCAGGGACGTTTCATCATGTGCCGTTTCACAACAATGATTCTCAGTAAATGTGCATTAACTGGGCTGCCAAAACAGAAAACTAATCTCAAATCAAGGGAAACTCTACAAATTGTCCTAAATCAAGTACAAAAAATAAATACAAATGTATTGCTTAAAAGAAATGTATCCTACATACATGACACACCTAAATCATCTCCAGTGCTGCCAATTGTTTTTGCAGTTGTGCAATTCAAGTTTGTTGATAAGAACCACTCAGAGAAGGAAACAAGACATTTTCACAGCTCTGAAAGAGCTCTTAGAGTTAGGCAAGATAAAACAGAAAAGTAAAGCTCTATATAAACTAGCTGGCTGCCCTCAAAAACTGATAACATGGTCAACAACAGGTCTGTTTTACAACACTTGAGTTAAGCCAGAGCAGGGTGAACCCACACTAAAAACCCTGTGGTTATGTGGATTAGTGGGATTTTTCCTGTGGACCCCCTTAAGACATCATCACTTGTGTTGCCTAAAGTTCCAAAATTGGAGACTAGTCTGTCCAGCTGCTGGGTGACACTATTCTAGATGACTTGTGACCCAGAGGGCAAAGCTGTTCCATGCTATTTTCCTCTACTTCCAACACCCTCTGCCAGCCCAGCAGATCAGCTGCACTTTGCTCCTGCCAACTCCCCAGTAAAGAAAGCCTTTACAGGATCATGAAAAAGAGGAAGGCCAGAATGTAGTTTCTGAAAGACAGTTCTAGAAAGACAATGGTGCAATTCATGAGAGAGAAAAAAAACTGACGTCTATTATTGAATCTGGACAAAAGCCTCTCTCAAAGAAATTCTTTCTTATCTCTACTGCCTTAATCCTAAATGGATTTGGAGGATTATACTGTACCCCTAATGTGTTTACCAGACCTTTAAAGCTTATCAACGACTGTTGCTCAGAAGAATAGTTTTATCGTTGTATGTCTTCAAAGGGGGCTTCAAGGAGAACGCTTGGCAATTGTTCTTAAAACATGGTTGTTAGCGCACTGCTTATTTCTGAAGTCAGAAGAAAAATGTAGGTAAAAATAATAAATTACAAGATGGAATTCACTGTGATGACGTGAAATTAACATACAAAGTAGAAACTCTGGTATTTCAGTGCAGGAAAATGAGCTGCCAATTACAGAACATCCATTTGAATGAAGCAAGCCTGTAATCTCCTGCTCCATTTAGTGGAAATGTGAAGATACATGAGGACACCGATACAAAGAAAAAGCAGATGAGAGGCTGCTCACATTGAGAAGCCAACATTTCCAGCTCAACTGTTACTCAGCCTTGCATTTTTGCATTTTTCCTGGGATGCTGTCAGACCGCCAGTTTGGTCCAGACTGACATTTCTAAACATCGACTTCAACACAACACCTAAATGCTCTTTCTAAATGCTTTCTCGAAAAATCTATACAAAATGGTAAAGGAAATGTTTCATAGAAAAGTTCAAACATCAGAAATTGTGTTGGCTTTTAAAAATACATCTGAAAATTCAAAGACGCAATTTAGGGAATCTTGAAGTTACTATGATGGCAGCAGTTGTGTCTCTTTTGTATGAGGTTAAAAACACCCTTTTCCTGTATAACGTCAGCAGCTCTGCTGACACATTTTAATAGCCATCATTGAAATAACAATGTCCCGAAGCAGGGGAATTAAAAACAAGCAGGGTTATGGGTTTTGGCTGTAGATGCCTGCTGGTATGGCTGATATTATTCCAGCTGGTCTGATGATGTGGAGATAAAAAGGAAAAAAGCAGAGCAGGCCGAGAGCTGTGGGTATGAAATGATTTCCAATTAGCCAGGAAGGAACTACTTAGATCGCCAATGGAGAAACGCTACAGTAAATTAACAAGGTAGTGATTTTCTTTAAGAGCGAAAAGAGCATCATTAAAATTAGCATATTCAGTGCCATGAGAAACAATGAGGCAATACAGACTAGAGAGAAGGAGAGTCTGCAGAGGTACTTTGATGTTTTGTGGCTGAAGGGAATATTGTGAAGAATGAAGCCTGTTCTTTTAATCTCACATCAAGAAAAGGATGAGGCAATATTAGGGAAAATGCCACAGGAGTGTTTTGTCTCACATGCCCGTATTTGGTGAAATGAGGAATTCTGTGGGCATGCTGGTACTTGGGCACAAATACTGATGATGAGGTCTGTTTGGCCAGCACTCACAAGTCATCACACACACAGGCAGGGCAAGGAATGTGACTGGAGGGATGGTCAAATGGACTAGGCTTTGTAAAAACAGGCATGTACAAAAAAATATTTTTCCACATTCTTGTGGCATGGATGAAACAATGGTCGCTCTATGCCACAACACGACTTTCATTTGCTTTGTGGTAACAAATCACGTTAGTCGGATGTTAGAACATTTTCGACCGTTACGCAAAACACACTTCAATCACATCTGCAAAATGTTAGATGCTAGAACATCCAATGAGCAAAGTGAAACTGTGTAAAGTAAATAGATTTATTTAATACTAATAAAAACCGAAGTGCAGAAAATGATATTTGAGCTGCTGTAGAGGATCTAGGGATCAATTAAATTTCTGAAACAACACTCGACTCCCAGATAATTGTCAGGTACATACAGAGCAGGCAGTAACTTGCCCCTTTCACAAGACAAATGCTCCACCCATTCTTTACTATGACTATGACTATAAGAAGTGAGTAAGCAGGTCTTGCTGGAAACGTCTCCCTGCACATCATTATCAAAATACCTTCAACATATGTAAAAAAAAAAGAATAAAAAAAAAAAGTAAGGAGCAACAGTGGAATCATTCTGAAAAATAAGTGGTAGGGGTTTGACAAAAATAATCAATTTGTCGACTAATCAACTATCGAAACTAATACTTGACACTGCATTGATGTAGGCTAATTGTTCATCTGAGACTTGAGCATGTTGCAGGAAAAACAAGTAGGTTGCAGTAGTTTTGAAAGCCCCAATCTGTAGTGAATAATCTGGTCGCTTGTATTCTGCTTTCCATTTGGCATCATGCAGTAGCAGTCAGGTCTATGCAAGACTTTTATAAATGGCTGCCAAAAAAATTCTCAAACAATGTAGGCTGTCAAGGTTAGAAAAAGGAGTGTACAGTATTACAAGAATGGAACCTCTGTGCTCTTGCTCAGTGTGACTGAACTATGGGGATGGATTTTAATTATTCATGACTTAATTATTCTAGCTCACCTCAACTGATGCAACACAGCTAAATGAGACCATTTATTTGTTATTAAGACCAAGAAACAGTTACGAAAATGACTTATAGAGTGACTGAATACATCCAAGTCATATTTGTTTGGTTGTACAGTTAAAAAAAGAGCCTGCCGACTACACTGAAGCCAGAGGTGGCGTTGAAAAACAAAAGCAGTAATTGGCTCCAACACTTTCTTTCTCAAGGGGCACAGTGACTTTGGGACAAAGAAATTCACAACCACACAGAAGTGTTAGAGTTCAAGTTTCTGTTAAGGCAGAGACACTTGTCTAATCTGCACAGAGACAGAAACATATAAACACACTCTGAGCACAGCATGATGAGGCTTAGTCTGAGCCATTTCACAGCAGTTTGTCCCTCATCAGCAGAATCTTTGTGCTCCTGTTGCTCAGCATGCTCGAACTGTGTGTGTGTGTGTGTGTGTGTGTGTGTGTGTGTGTGTGTGTGTGTGTGTGTGTGTGTGTGTGTGTGTGTGTGTGTGTGTGTGTGTGTGTGTGTGTGTGTGTG